>PVIH01010795.1:0-72967 GCA_004025045.1 Sigmodon hispidus
AGGGATGCAGGGAGAGAGGGATGCAGGGAGAGAGGGATGCAGGGAGATAGAGGAAGTGGTTGAGCTGAAGTCCCCAACCAGTGCATTATCACCAATGAGAATATTGCAGGACACTCAAGGAAAGGGGCCAGTTGCTTGTGCCGTACTACATAGCAGATGAGGGGTCACTCCACAGACAGAAAGACTTCAGGGGTTAGGGTGGAGATATGAGATTATCACTAGATGAATTGATGTCTTGGGCAAGGAACAAAGATGATGTCTGTTGATCTACACCCCAGGGGAGGGAAGGTTGGAACAAATGGTACAGTTTGGGATGCTATGCTTCAGGATCAGTCATTAAACCCTGGTAAGGGGTAGGGTCAGTCAATATATGTGTGCAGACAAGAAGGACAAAGGCTCAGACCTTAGAAAAGTCTGACAGGAGGGAAGACAGGAGAAGACAGAGGTGTGGATGGGAAGGCTCTAGAAACAGCCAGAAAGAGAAGCAGGACTTCAAGGAGGTGAGTCCAGTGACCAAAGCTGCTCAGCTGTTCAATAAAGACCAAAGAGCCACCCATTCGCCAAAGGGGCCTGGGAACTGCATGCCTTATACTTTTTAGGTCCAACACAAAGAAAGGGTAGTTCAGTGGATCAGAGAGTGGCTGAGCTATGGGAATGAAGTGCAACAGATCTTTTTATGTGAACAGGAGAGAGAGGATGGGTGTTGCAGGGTGGAATTTGGTTAAGATCATAAGTACAGAAGATTCCATAAGCCTGTGTGTTGAATCACAGAGACGCAAAAGAGCCAGAATGACTTTATAAATGCTTTGGATCACATTCATGGGTGATGGAGTATGTCAGTTAAAAAAAAAAAAATCTTCCTTTGGAAAACTGATGCTTAGGTCACATCTGGGTCTTCCTTTCATATCTACAAAATCCAGGGAACTTCAAAGCATCTCTCACAATGGCAATTTTTCAATTGCTTTTGTGACTCCCTGAGCTGATATATCCCTCACTGGCTTGAGCTCCATGGAGGATGAGAAGATGTCTGATAAGCTCAGCATTATATCCTCAAGGCCTCACAGAGGTCCTGGTACCTATCAGCTATTCGGTAAACAGATACTAAATATGTAAGTTGAATCATTGTATTTTAAAACTGAAGAACTGGAGTCTTCAAAATTAAGAATCCTTGTCATTGCTACACTAGGCCTATAAGCAGGCTGACAGAGTTTTCATTTCCAGCGCTTTTGAATGAATACTCACCTCCTACTCCAGCACTATTGCATTTCCTCTGACTAAGCAGGAGGCACTCATAAGCACAATCGTCCAGAACGGATGGCTTGGGGCTATTACAGTCCAACCTCTCCATGCATTCTTCTAATGACACCAACATGCTGTGATTCCACAGTTCCTCTTTGTAAACTGCCACTTACTCAGTACTTGCTCTGTACTGAGCATAAACAGCTCAGAGCATTATGTCCATTGACTCACTCTATTATCATAATAATTCCTCACATTGGTTGCTATCATTCTTTCTACACAAAGAGTAGCTAAGTCTTTGAGAAGTCAAGTAATTTAGCAAAGCTTTGGATGTCAGGGACAAATGCAAATCTAGCAGACGTCAGAATGCAGGGCCTCAGCTACCATGCTCTGGCACTTGACCAACTATGTCTTTTTCTGAGCTGTTTAGCAATTCCAGTGTTCTGTTCTGATAACACTCTGTAAGCAGCCTGTCAACAATGAAATACTCTAAGCAGAGGCTTATGTCCCTCCCTTTGGCTGTTAGTCTATTGAAACAGTGGACCCCAAGGAATTAAAATTTCCTTAGGAGGTCCATATTTAAAGAAGGAAAAGGTTAAAAACCTTGGTGGAAGCCAAAGAGTAACTTGTCTCTGAAAGAGACTTCACACAGTTCTGACAAACTGTCAGGCCAACTTGCAGAAGCATCTAGAACAGAGACAATGGTGGGTCATAGATAGACAGGACAGCATCTTGGCCAAAACTATGTAATTATGTATACCTTCTACATTAGATGTCATGTTCCTCTCCCAAGATAGCCATATTGAATATCTGCTTTTCACCATTGCTGGTCTACTTAGTTGCCCTACTGAGGACTAGTGGCCAAACTTGGTAGCCTGAAGTTTCTGGCCTGTCCAGCCTGAGGTCCAGACCTGCAGTCCTGCAGCTGCTTAGCCCCAAATAATTACACAAAGGCTTATGTTAATTACAAGCTATTTGGTTTACGGCTCAAGTTTATTACTTGTCAGCTCTTTCAGTTTAATTCAACCCATTTTTATTAATCTGTGTATTGCCCTGTGGCTTGTGGCTTGCCTGTGTTTCTTTACATCTTGCTTCCTTGAGTGGCAGCTCAAAGCATCTCTGTCTGACTCCGCCCTCCTTCCCCTTTATCTGTGCTTAGATTTCCAGCCTGTTTTTAAGATGCCTTGTCATAGGCCAAAACAGTCCCTTTATTAACCAATGGTAGTCACAGCATAAAGAAGATAGCCCACATCAAAGCCTCGTTTGTATGGCTGTCAGAATGCAGGCTCTGGACACAACAACACTGGTGTCAAATTAGGGAAAGTGGAGTGACTAGTCAAAGAAACCAATGAGCTGAAAGCACTGTGGGTTGCTACTAGATGTAGTTAGGAAAAAAGGTAGCTATAAAGTCATTTAACTTCAATGAAGCCACTGTTACCCATTTTAAAGTAATATAAACTTTATGGTAGACAAAACTATCTATAAAAACTATTCTATACATATGAATATATGTAAGTGGGGTGTGTTCATACCCCTACATGTACATGTACATATACATTAGAAACAGATCATTAGAAATAGCACAGCCACGCCACAGGAGGATAGAAGACCAGCGAATCCTAAGTTAACTATTCTTAAATTTTACCTATTTCACACTTCCTTTTTCCAGAAGAGTAAGATTTATTCTTCTGTTTTACATCTATCCTAAGCAGAAGCATGAAAATTCAATTCAAATGCCCCACATGGTCAGAACCAGAAAATCCTTTTGACATAAACTGTTTGAGAAATGTGGAAGTGGGACATTCTAACTATAGATTAAACCCCATGTGACAAAGAAAATGCCACTTGGTTTTCTGGCAGAAGTACTCATCAAAGGTTTGAGAAGAGGATCTCTCTTTTCCCCTCTAAAGCCTCTACCTGGCACCTGTGTGTGGTGGCAGCCTTCTTGATCACTGAAAGCCTAGGTCTACATCTGTTCAATGGTGCCATGACAGTGAGCCCCTCCCCCCAATTCTTTGCCTACAGTGTGACAGCCATAGAACAGAGCTTGCTGGCAGCTGAAAGCCCATTTAGCCAGGATATAAGGACATTCCTCCCTTAGCTCTCTCAAGCCTCAAGGTAACTTGTCCAGATGATACTAGACACACCACTTAGATGTGTTCCAGGTCCCTGGGGTCAACAGGCTTCAAATTGAGCTCATTATTTTCTCCACCAAAAAAGACCCAAGAGATTGGACATTCCATATCATCTTATCTCCTTATAGACAAGATGCCTCCACCAATGCAGTCTACCAGACTGAAAACTTAATGATCTCTTTATGGCTGTTCTTTCCATCACTGTTGCCCATTGATCACCACATCCTATTGATGCTTCTTTGGTACTGACCAATTCTGTATCCAGTTCTATATAGGGCATTATTATCCTGGGTAGTTGTAATGACATCCCTGCTTCTAATGTGGCATCTGCAAACCTTTCTCCATAATGTTGTGGAGTTACCCATTTTCTCCCCACAAAAAAGCAAGAATGGAGCAGCTGCTCTTTCAGAGGGCCAGGGTTAGCTTTCCAGTATCTATATGACTGCTCAAAAGCATGTATAACTACCATTCCACGGTTATGACACCTTTTTCTAACCTCTTTTAGCACCAGGCATGCATTAGTACACATATATACATGCTGGTAAAATACTCAAAGACATAAAATGAAGTAAATAAATCTTCGAGAAGTACTAAATCTTACCAAATAATTTCAAAAGTACAAATATCTATTAGCTCTACATTGCCTGCAGAACAAAGTTAAATTTCTCAGCTTTGGATTTTGGCAACTTATGGTGATGGTCCAGTCTTAGAGCCATGGACAGACTCAAGTCACTTCATATTATACTCTGTCCCTCTTGGTGACTTGATTTGTCATATTCTTACAATATGACCCAGTAAATGTAGGTATTCAGGCATAACATCCATCTGGTAAAGAGAAACAGCCATTTTAGGTTGAGAAAAGTCTTGTGTGGGAACCCATCACAGACTTTATATCATATTCACCAATTCAAACTGTCTCTTTTGCCAATGAATAAATTAAGCTCCAATAAGATATTCACAACCATCATGATGGGCCAAGGAAGAACCTCTCTGAGAGCTAGGTTGGGAACACTTCTTCAGTAATTCCTTAAGGTGGAATTTTTAAAGATCTTCTTTTTAAGAGGGTTGGAGTCTGTGTGGGAGTGTGTGCACGTGAGTGTAGATGCCTAAAGAGTCCAGAAGTTTCCAACCCTCTGAAAGGGGCATTTCAGGCAGTTGTGAGCCCCAACACAATATGGGTGCTAAGATCAGAACTTAGGTTCTCTAAAAGAATGGTTGTACTCTTAATCACTAAGCCATCCCTCCAGCCCTCCTGTGTTATCATTTTTAAATGTATTTGCTCTTTGTCTGTGGTTTCTGGTATAGCATTTTTAAAATCCTTGAATTTTTCCTCGTGATAGAATTATAGCAGCTGGAACAGCCTATGATAATAGCCTTGAACTGTTGAAAGTGCTGGGATTAAATTTAAAATGCTTTCAACTCAGTCCTTTCTTATGTTGCTTCTAACACAAAATCATCATTAAAAGGCAGAAATCCTCTTCAGAACATGAAATGTGGAAAGAGAACTCATAATGCTTTCATTTGCTCCACAGTTTTCCTGTGGTCTCAAAGAATTCATGTTCATTTTATCTTCCAAACCCTGGTTCCATGGCACAAAATGGGTGTTCTTTGAAATTTCTCCACTTCAGGCAGTCTCCATCTATTTCACTGAACCTTCCAACAACTGGTAGGAGGCTCTGCATACAGTGGATCAATTCCATGCAGGGACCGATGACAGCCTCTGGAACAAAGAGACAAATGCTGCTCCATCTCCATACTTCTGGATTAGAGCAGAATAATAACATGCACTTTGCAGGATTGCAATGATCATAACCACAAGGCAATTTGGCAGCTAACTGGGGTATCGCTCATCAGCCAGCTTTGCAAGGAAATCAGCATGGAAGCAGGCACAGGGATCAAGGGAAAATTGCCTCTTCTTACTCTGGGGGCCTAGAAAAGAGGAGATGATGCCTAGCCACTTAAAATGTCATCAGTGGAAACCAGAGCCAGAGATTTAGAGTCATCAGCAGCAATTTGAGCTACTGGTCCAACCCCACAGAATCTGAGGATGTTAGAAAATGGAGTTTTACCAGTGATGTTAAAAGACTTGTTATTTTCCATTGACATTAAGCAAGTCCTGCCTGCTTAGGAATCCAAATGAGAAGCCTCATAGGTAAGCTATGCTTCATTTTCAAGACACAATATATACATCCATTCTCCATGTTGCAAAAATTCAGAAGAAATAGGCATTTTAGAAAATAAATGTTTGTTTGATTGATTGATTTGGCCTAACCAGCTGGTAAAAAGTCAGTAAAATAAGTCCCCTCCCGTGTCATATCCTAGACCTCAATGCACATGTAACCATGACCTGAGATCCCCTTTCACTAAGTGGCTTGTTCATAGTACTCAAGTAAAGGGCAAGGTGTTCCTTCAGCTCTAGGAGCTCCGAATTGCAGCATTAGCTTTTAGATGCCCTTGGCAGATCAGAGGTTCCCTGACCCTGTCTGGGACTGAAGAGATCTCATGCACCCTCCCATTAGACATTCTGGTAGGACCACTCACAAAGGAAAGACACCTTGATCCTGAAGCCTGAGGATGGATCTGAGGTCAACAGGAAGCATGGTCATGTGGGAACTCTAGAATTCTCCTCCTTCTCTCTGCCATCTCTTTCTCAAACAAACTCTAGGACCTTAAAACAGTTTATTTTAAAGTGTCTTAGTTTTTTTTATATTACAAAGAACTACAAATTACACATTTTTCCAGTTGTCATAACCTAGATCTGAAAAGGTATATGAATGTGCATAAATGCTTAAACAGTTTACAAATGGCAATTAAGACAGTCTTGTCTCTGTGACTGAATCCACATATCTTTCTGGGGAAGTCAAATTTTTCTAATTCCTGTTAAAAGTAAGCCTGGAGAAATAGATAGAAAAATTGTTTTTCATCTCATCTTGTTGAACTTGACAATGTTTACTTAGTTTTAACTGGAACCTGGGGAACTGTTACGTTGATGTTTCCCTCTGGATCTCTAGACCTCCTACATATGACAGAATCCATCCATGAAGCCTGAAACCTGGCTGGAAATTATTCTGTTCTCTTTGGTTTGATAAGAGAAAAAATTTCCTAGCATCTGAAGGGCTGTGTTGTCTAAACTTAACTCAAGGAGTCAGCATTCAGGAAAACCAACTCCATGTACTAGCCTATGGGGAAAGATAATCAGCCAGGTGCATGAAAGTTGCAGAATAGAGGATTGTCAGACATCTGGTTCAGGCTGGGAAGATTCTTATCTTGCAAGTGTGAGGACCTGAGTGTGACTCCAGAATCCACATTATCATTGTTAATATGGTCATGGCTATGACAGTTATCTAGTCCAACTACGTATCACACTGCAGGCTGCCATTTTTGTGACTCCTTTCTATCCAGAAGATTCTGTAACTTTATACAGAAACGTTTCCTAGACTGTATACTGATGTGGAAATGTCTTTTTGTATGCTGTGAAATAAAGGGACTGTTTTGGCCTATGGCAGGAATCTTAGAAGTAGGCTGAGAAATCAGAGCATAGATAAGGGAAGGAGGGTAGAGTCAGAAGAGACATGATCCAGCTGTCCAAGAATCAGCACGTAAGGTAACACAGGTGAGCCACAGGCCACGTGGAAAGACAAAATAATGAAAATGGGTTAAATTAAGATGAAAGAGCTAGCTAGCAATATACCTGAGCCATAGGCCAAACAGCATTAAATTAATATAGGTGTCTGTGTTTCTTTGGAACTTGGGATTGCTGGTCCAGATAAGCAGCGGTGGGCAGGTCCAAACTGTGAGAATAGGCCAGGCCAAAACTTCTTTCTACAGTATACTGATATAATTTGTGAGAAAAGTGTAAAGGAAAGAAGAAATTCAGGGTATGAATTGATCTATTCCCCACATCTCCTAAGTACCAACCTGTCTCTCCAGGCTGAGGCTGAGTATCACTGATGAGATACAGAGCATCAGTTCTCCTGAGTCTTCTCTCCTTGATGGCAGTAGGAAGGACATGGAAATCAGATCTGCTGTCCAATGACCATTTCCATGGTGTGTATATAGTCAGTCCTTCATGATCCTCAGGTGTGTAATCATAAATCTCTAATAAATACTTTGACCATGATAATTACAAAAGAAATTATAAGGGCTGGGACAGCTCGCTGAGTAAAGGTCTAGTCATGTTCGGGTGGGGGCAGAAGTTGAGTTCCCCAGAACTCAAAGAAAGCTAGGTGGATGTAGCAGCCACTTGTAGTCCCAGGATGTTAGAAGCAGAAACAGGGGGTCTCCAGAGCAAGCTGGCTAGCTAGACCCAAAACAGTAGTCCTGTGTGTACAATAAGACACTCTACCTTAATACATAGAGAGCAATGGAGGAATGTACCCAACATCAACCTCCTGCCTTCAAATGCACCCAAACACATCTGATTGCACCTTCACACAAATACTGAAAAGAAAAAAAAGAAAGGGTGAGAATACACACAAGAAGTAAAAAGAAGAAAGAGGCTGTGCCTATGGCATATGAGTATAATCTCAGCACCAGCAGTCTAGAGTAAAAAGATCACCAATTTGAGGCCAGACTAGGTTGCAGAGAGACTTCAATGCTAGCTGGAGAACCTATTAATACCCATCTTGAGACCCTACCTGAAAACAAACAAAAAACACATTAATCCTAAAGTATAATTCATTCCTGTATTCCATGGTGTCCTGGTTAGTTTTTGGTCAACTTTATACAAGCTAGAATTATCTCAGAAGAAAAACCATAATTGATAAAATGTCTGTCACCATAAGATTGCTCTGTGGGCAGCCCATTGAGCATTTTCTTAATAAATGACTAATATGGAAGGGCACAGCCCATTGCGAGTGGCATCACCCCTGGGGAAGTAGTCCTGGGGTATGCATGAAATCAGAATGAGCAAACCATGGAAAGGAAGCCAGTAAGTGACATTGTTTCATGGTCTCTGCTTCAGTTCCTGCTTCTAGGATCCTGACCCATTTGGGTTCCTGTGTTGACTTTCTTTGATGATGGGTTGTTATATGAAAGTAAAACAACAAAATTTACCTTTATTCTCCAAGGCTGGTTTGTTTCATTGTGCTTTGTTTTGTCTTTACTTATGGTGTTTTTTACAATGATAGAAACCCTAACTAAGACAGACATGTACAAAGATGCCTATCATGGGCACCAGATGCTAAAGTAAGCAAAACAGACAAAGAAGTTGGCCTCTTGATCTCATATTCACCAAAGAAGACAACCAATGAACAAGGAAAATAGTTTTTAATTGAAAATGGTGATGTGAGCCTCCAAGTCACTAATGAAGATGCTATGGTCATGTGGTCACTGGTGTCATAGTCTCTGGTGATATTGAAGAGTTGTGGGGTAAAATCACTACCAGAGAAGCAAAGAGAAAGTGGGAATAAAAAAGTAGAAAGCCTTTTCAAAATTATAAATGTCTACCTTCCAAAGTTGACAGTCACACAACAGTGTAAATGCAATTAAGATCACCAAATTGTCTAGTTAAAAGTAAGGAGGTAAGGTATATTTATGTATAGCACAGTCAGAAATAAGTACAGAGATGGGAAAAAATCATATCTGAAAAATAGTGCTCTAGAATTAAAAGAAAAATTTTGAAAGAAGTTGTGTGTTTTCTTATGGACATTATTGATTCTGTAGAAAAGAAAATTTGTTAATTCTGGAAAAGAAGAGTTCAGCATAGAGGATATATGGGAAGAGGTCCATATAACAGGAGACATGAATAGTAGAAAGGCTGAGAGGTAGGTAGGCTAGAAAACATGGGGATAAAATAAATTATAATGTCAAAGCAGAGAGTAAGAAAAAAAGAATGAGGACTTAAAGAGAAAAAGATGTTTCAAGCCTGTCACTGTGCACAAAACTCAAATCCAAGTGGATCAAAGACCTCAACATAAACCCAGCCACTTTGAACTTGATAGAAAAGAAAGTGGGAAATACACTTCTACAAATTGGCACAGGCCACCACTTCCTAAATATAACACCAGTGGCACAGGCACTAAGACCAACAATCAATAAGTGGGATCTCCTGAAGCTAGGAAGCTTCTGCAAATCCAAGGACACTGTCAATAGGACAAAACAACAGCCTATAGAATGGGAAAAGATTTTCACCAACCCTACAAGTGATAGAAGACTGATCTCTAAGATATATAAAGAGCTCAAGAATCTAGAGCCCAAAACCTTGAATAACCCAATCAAAAAATGGGGTTCAGATCTAAAAAGGGAATTCTAAGCAGAGGAACTACGAATGGCTGAAAGGTACCTGAAAAAGTGCTCTTCATCTTTAGCCATCAGAGAAATGCAAATCAAAACAACTTTGAGATACCACCTAATACCTGTTAGATTGACTAAGATAAAAGGCACAGATGACAGCCTATGTTGGAGAGGATGCGGAGCAAGGGGAACACTCCTCCATTGTTGGTGGGAGTGTAAGCTTGTTCAGCCACTTTGGAATGCAGTATGGCGGTTTCTCAGAAAACTGAGAATCAATCTCCCCAAGGACCCAGCAATACTACTTCTGGGTGTATACCCTAAAGAGGCACATTCACACTCCAAAGACATTAGCTCAACTATGTCCATAGCAGCATTATTTGTAATAGCAAGAACCTGGAAACAACCTAGATGTCCCTCAACTGAAGAATGGATTAACAAACTGTGTACATCTACACAATGGAATACTACTCAGCAGTAAGAAAAAATGATATCCTAAAATTCGCAGGCAAATGGATGGATTTGGAGAATATCCTCTTGAGCGAGGTATCACAAACTCAGAAAGATAAGCAGGGGATGTACTCACTCATTAGTGGTCTCTAAACAAACAAACAAGAAAAAAAGCCAAGCATGCTCAAGCTGCAAACCACAACCACTGAACAGCTTGGGATCAGAAACACCCTGGACTGACCCTTAGGATCCCACTCCACCTAGAGGAACACCTGACTCACTCTTGAGGGAGGGGGGACAAAACTGGATTTGCCAGGAGTGGAGACTGATCCAAGCATTATTGGGTCAGTGGGACCATAGGACTGTCTGCAGCCTGCCCAGGGAGGGGATGGGGAGTTGTGGAGAAGAAAAAAATGACCTGATGTGGCGGGAGGGGGAAGGGACCTTGAATAAGAATATACAGGGATGGAAAAAAAAATTCAGAGGGAAAGCTGAACACAAAGTAAATATATGTGTAGCAATCTTATTTGCATTATCACCCTTGATAAGTCATGCTTATGATTTTTATCTTCTTTATAGTTATTGTTAACTTATCAGCATTTTAAATTCATTTTACTATTTTTCTTGATAAATACAAAATAAATAAAGAAGGAAAAAAATGTTGAATAATTATAATTTAAAATTGGAAGATAGAAGAAAATAGAAAGTATTTTCAAGAATGAACCCAGGTATCTAAGCTAAGTTTGAAGGAAATGATGTTCAGAGGTCATTGACTTGAAAGATCTACAAAGTCAAAGGGTACTCAGAGTGGGAATCCCAAAGTCATATGGAGTCACAGGAAAAGATGCTAGGAGTCCATACTGTAAAGAGTCCTCAGTTATGTCATGGGGAGATTCAGAGAAGCAGTGGGAGCAGAGTGTCCTCAGTGAGTAAGAGGCTGCATGGGAGCTCCTTGATAGCAGAATAGAAAGAGTAACAGTGAGATCATCTGCCAAGTCACACTCAATACACAGAGCTTCTGAGTGAAGAGGCAAAGAAAATGTCTGAATACATTACTGCACAGCCATAGAGATCTCTCTGACCCTCCAGAGCTTGAGGGAAAGGACACGCACTCTAGGAGCTGTGTGAGAAGCAGAACCCTCAGGCACAGAGAGCTTCTGATCAGGGCAAAAATATTGAGAAGCACATGAAGGATATGTTCCTTTGAAAGAAAATGGTCCTCAATAGGACTGGAACTATTAGGAGGTATGGCTTTGTTGGAGCAAGTATGGTCTTGTTAGGGAAAGTGTGTCACTGGGGAGGTGGGCTTTGAGGTCTCATATATGCTCAAGCCACACTCAGTGTCTCAGTTCACTTCCTGTTGTCTTTGGATCAAGATGTAAGGACTCTCAACTATAGTTCCATGTCTCCCTGCATGCTGCCTTGCTACCCATCATAATAATAATGGACTAAACCTATGAAACTACAAGCAAGCCACTCCCAAGTAAATGTCTTCCTTTATAAGAGTTGTCATGGTCATAGTGTCTCTTCACAGAAATAGAAACTCTAACAAAGGCAAAAGTTGGCACCAGAAACTGGGGTATTCCTGTGACAGGCCTGGTTATGCTTTTGGTTGGAATAATATGGACCTTAGGACTGTGGATTAGAAAAGCAGTTGAACATTTTAAGTGTTACTTAATAGGCCATAGTAGTGGGAGCATGGAAGACAGAGGTGCTAAGAGTTATTTAAACTATGGAACACTCACTCAAGAGCTTTCAGAGGAGAAGTTTAGAATATCACCTAAATATCTTTCATGTGATATTTTGGTGAAGAGAGTTGACTGCTTTTTGCCCTTGTCCAAAGTCTGCCTGAGGCTAAAGTAAAAAGATTTAGATTAATTCCATTGACAGAAGAAATATCAAAACAGCCTAGTGTAGACTTCGTAGTGTGGTTATTGGTGTAAACTCCAATGAAGATTTATGGAAAGGAGCAAAGTGAGCAGCATAAATTACAAAATGTAAAATTTGAGGAGAAAAGGAGCCCCAGGAAGAATGGAGCTAAGTCCTGTGCTCAAGGAGATACACGGAGTAAGAAACAAAACAAAGGAAGTGGTGGTCTCAGGGCAAGACCTCACCCAGCTAAGTTTTCAGTTTGTGGAAAAGACTAAAGGAAAGCTTAGAGCTGGGTGTGGTGGGGCGCACCTTCAATCCCAGAACTGGGAAGGCAGAGGCTGATGGTTCTCTGAGTTTAAGACCAGATTTGTGTACAAGGCAAGTTAAAAGACAGCCAAGCTTAGGCAGTGAAATAATCATTAAAAACAGAAAGTTGGTGAAGATATAATTGAGCTAGGGGGCCATATTTCAGCCCCAGAAAGCAGCAGAATTTAGCAGCTTCAGCCATGTTAAGACTGTGATAGACTGAAGACTTCTGAAGTTGGACTGAATGCATTTGTGCATTGTGATATGGCTACAAGCCATTGCTATTCTTCACAGCAATAGAAACCCTAACTAAGACAAAGAATACCTCTCTCTCTCTCCTCACTTTCTCTCTCTTTTTCCATCTCCTCTCTCTCTCTCTCTCTCTCTCTCTCTCTCTCTCTCTCTCTCTCTCTCTCTCAGTAGACCAGAAGCTCAAACTGGTCCCAATCTCCTATGTAACCAAAAAGGACTTTGAAGTTTTAATCCTCTTTTATCCAGCCCCAATCCTAGGATTGCAGGCCATGTGCCATCATGTCAGGGATTACAGACTGTGTCACAGTGTCTGGTTTGTACTGGGGATCACACACAAGGCTTTGTGTGTATTAGACGAACATTCTGCCAACTCAGCTGATGACTCTGGACCTTCTTCTCAAGTAAGCCTTGAGTTTTATGTACATACTTGCTGAGTCCACTTTCACCAGGATCCCTTTGAATCCCATTCATTGGGACTTCTCTGTCTCCTTGATGTCACAACTGCCTGAAAAGTAGAGAGCAGATAACAAGATGTCCAACAGCCTTTGACCGACCAGGACTTCACTCTACTTCCTGAGTTATGCAATGGTCTATGCAGAATGGTGCAGCCATCTCTGTGTCTGTGTTTCCAGTCACAGCATGTTCTTGGGCTTCAACTTTCTTACCATAATCCATCTATAGGATATTCATTTCATTGCCCTTAAAAAATCCATTTGTCCTTAGAAGAAATTCAATCTAGTAACAAAACGCTGGGTTTTCCTTCCATTACTCTACACTGCCTCCTTCAACTTGGCTAAGTGTCAAGGGCAGAGGTCATGTCCATCTTGTCCATCGCCACTTGTCTACTGTCCAGCACCCTGATTAACATTCACAAGACATCCACAAATGGGTATTAAATCAATAATGAATACATTATCTTAAGAAGTAGGATTTTAGTAAGCTGCAAAATCTAGAAACAAGAGCCCATAAAGTCATTTTGTCTTCTCTAGTGTTCATTTCAAAAAGCTGCCAACAGAGGTGGATGGTGGGAGATGAAGCTATAAGTTCACTCATATCCAGAAGGGGGGCTTCTTCCTTGATCAGCCCAGCTAACAGCCAACTGACTAAGTGCTGTGGAAATACCATGATTTTGGTCCTTTCCTCACTTAAATAAAACAAGAAGGCTTTATTATGAGACACCAAGGAAAGGAGTCATTATCCCCACACACACCTGGTCTTGCCATCATCATTGCCTAGCATTTAAAATATTGTAATTCAATCTGATGTCTGTTAGGTTTTTAAGTACCTAAATGTAGCCAGCAAATTTAGGATTTCACATGGATCATTTGTAGATTCAGATCAGTTAAAGTCTGGTAGGATGAGAGCAGTAATATCCCATCTCCCACCAGCACAAGACAAAAGAGTTATTTTTTTTCAAGAAATAGTGAGCTGATAAGAAATGCTCTGAGATTATTTATGTGTATCCATCCATTGTTTTCTAAGGCAGCTGTAACAGTCTGTGTGTTTTGGATTGTAATTACAAGATATGTTTCTTCCCCCAAATACTACCTCTTGGGTACCATTTTTGTCTATTTAAAGAGTGCTGAATGAAGTTACTTTTCTTTTTTTTTTCATTTTTTTATTTAAAAAGTTTTTTTCCATATCTACCACTGTTGCCCCTCCCTTCCCTTCTGCCAGTTCCTCCCAGTCCTCCCTCAGCTTCCCCCATCCAATTCCTGCATCCATTCTCCTAGAAGGACAAAGAATCCCAAGGTAAGTCAGTTCGGTCTGGCATATCCAGCTGGATCATTTGGGCCACCCATTTCCATTAGAGACTTTTCAGGGGGTCTTCCTTGATCAAACTTTTTCTTTAACCAGGAATAAATCCACAGCCTCTGACTTTCTGTGGAAATAAAAAGAAAACCTCTTCTCCAAAGTAGTGTATCTTTTGATTTCAATTTTAAAGTCAACTCATTTAGAAAATATATATGTTGAATTAATGCAACAGCATTTATGATCAAATGGCTTTTAGAAGGTTTTATTACTTTATTTTCAGTCAAAAAACTTAAAGACAAGACAATAACATACAGTATTCAGACACTCCTTGTATTTTCCATTTTTACATGACTTATTATTATTTTTTTTTTACTTTATTCCTTTTTAAGGATGTTTTCTGTCCTTTTACCTTTTTCTCTCTCAAACCTACGTATATTTTTAAACACACTCTAAACCATTCAGAGTTTTTTTTTAAATGGGTCTTTACTGTATCTCTGTCTCTCTTTTTTTTATTATCATTTTTCTGCTTCTGACCACACCTTTGCTTGGCTAGGGTGGCTGACTCCACCCAGCTCCCTCTATTCCTTTCTGTTTCTGACCACATCTTTAATCTGCTAAGGTATGGCTAAGGATTAAAGGCATCACTAAGGTGGCTGGCTGGCTCCACTCAGCTCCTAGTCTAGCTTCATAGAATTTAGCTTTTTAGCAGAGGTATTGGGAGTATCCTCAATTACCATTCTGGGGAATTTTAGGGTCCATATAATCACCAAGTAAAGCACTGCTGTCTGTGTCTCATGAATGCCATTTAAGTATTTGGCAGCAGGGCCTCTTAAAAGACTCACAAGTGTTTTGCCCCTAAGACTGAATAAGGAAGCCTCTCTTTAAAAAGCTGAGCCTCTGCTTGCCTCCAGCAAACAGAGTCCTTCCAAGAAAACACTGCTGCTAAGAAGTAGTCTTTGACTCTCTTTCCTTTTGTATATATAAACAGAAAGCTTAAATATATTATTTGCAGCTTGTTGCTTACATCTAGGCTCCTTCGAGAATTCAGGAACTGACCATGTTGCAGCTCAGGCTGCATTCCAAAAGCTCAACATTTTGTAGCCCATGCCCACCAGGGTATCTCTGTACTACGGCTCGCTTGAGAGACACAACTCAGAAGCTGTTTTTGGCTCTAAGTCTGTGCTCTAGAACTTTTCTTAAGCTTTCTAAGGCTTTATGTGGGTGTATATCCTCCACATTCGGCTGCCAATTGTAGTAGGTGTGTGAGGGGACATTAGAGAAGAATGGTAAGGGTGAATTCAATCAAAACATGTTATATGTTCACATAAAAACATCATAAAGAGACCCCTTATTATGTATAATGAGTATATGCTAATTAAAAGTTAAAAGAGGGCTGGAGAGATGACTCAGTGGGTAAGATACTTGTTGCATAAGCAGAAAGGTGTGAATTCAAATTCCCATCACTGAAAAGTCTGGGTGGGTGTGGCTGTGCGTACATGCGTAATCTCAGAGGCAGGAGGGACACTCACTGGTGGTTGCTGTCACCAGCCTCTCTCCAGGGAATAGAGTTCCAAGAGCAACACACTGGACATCCACCTTAGGCTCCTGTCTACCTTTAATGGGGTTTGTGTACCTATAGACACCTGCACATACATATTGTAGGGAGTTTTCCCATGCCCTTTTGGCCCGGAAGTTTGGAACTTGGTCTGTGTCAGATTTTGTCCCCAAAGAAATGAATCAGACACTTATATTACTTCATACTGTTTGGCCCATGTCTCCAGCACATTACTAGCTAGCTCTTTCATCTTAATTCAACCCATTTCCATTAATCTACCCACCATGTGGCTTGCAGCCCGTGGCTCACCTGGATTCCTACATGCTTCTTCCTCGGGGGACGGATAGAGAGTGACTTAACTCCACCCTTCTTCTCCTACCTGGCTGCCTTTGATTCTCCACCCACTTCTACGGTGCTGTGCATAGGCCAAAACAGTTACTTTATTTACATCATACCGAGAACATTCCACCACACATACACTACACACTGACAGACAGACACACATAAGAAGGTCAGAAACTTAATACTGCACACTCCCACTGATCCTTTCTTCTTCTCAACTAGCTCCCTTCCATTTTCATACCTTTTTTATTGTGAACCAGTAAGTTTCCTTAGGGTTGCTTACCAGAGCATGGGTGATTTGTAGGACCACGGGCAACTTACTAGGATCTACACCACTGAAGAAAATGTCTTTCCCTCCTTCTAACGCCTGTAACCATTAACTGCCTATAGAACTGTAAGGAGCATAGAATGGAAGCCTGTGGGCAAGGCAGAGTAGCCACAGGGTGACATAAAGACAGCTTGTGTGGAGTGAAGATAAGAAGTAAAGAAAAATATTTTGATGCTTAAAGTGAGAAAAACAAGTTAAAGAAAAACATGTTTACAGAAAAACAAGTTGAAAAAAGTTTGTTTACTTAAAGTGTGATAACCAGATGCAGAGTTTACGCAAAAGTGTGAATAAGCAGAAAGTACGAATTGTTTACTTAGCTGTATAAAAGACAAAGACCTGAGCTCAACGGAGAGTCTGCCTGCTCTAGCTATGCTGACAAGCAGCTCCTGCCTGAGAGCTGCTAAGCTGACAGCTAGAGATAAGGCGAGACCTCCCTTTGATTCCCGGTCCAGAGACGAGAGCAATTGATTGCTGCTTGACCAGACCAGGAGCAGGCCCCGAGGAAAGAGTCACGAGCGACAGGTCCGAACCAGCGATTGGACGTAGCTTCACCACACCCCTCGCCTGAACACTGACAGCGAGACCAGACCCAGAAGGTTGCTGACAGGTCGTATTTTTCAACTTACTGTTAGATTTGATCACAGTGTTAATTACATTGTATTGTTGTGTGATCTTGATGAGCATAAGTAAAGGTTATTGAACCACCGCTAGTGTCTGAAGTCTCGTTGTCCTTCGTCTCCGCCTAACCACGGAGAGTGCTCAGGAGAATGCTCGCGACAAGAACACTGGAAGGCGCTGGGCCTTTTGAGCCCCTTCACATTATATATTTTTGTTATTTATTTCTGTCATTATGTCTGTCACCAGGGCAGGTTTGGTTTTGAAAGATTGTACACATTGTTCAGCCTTCCTACAGGCAGGAAAAAGGCACCATTGGACAGCAAGTTCCATGTTTCCACCACAGTTACCATGAGAAAATTAGGCCTTGGAAGAGACAAGGACCTCAGATGATACAATGCCTCCAGGGAATAAACTAGAGATGGGGTCCAAGTGCCAGAGTAAACTAGTGATGGTTACAGTGGGCTTTGATCATTTTCCACGTGTCACACAGTCTGAGCAGCCAGCAGCCATCATACCACTCTCTACTTCTACATATTATTTGTGTTTGGTTACTTGGGATTATTCATTTGAGAGGAGTCATGTATACCTTATGTGACTGACTTATTTCAGCATTTGTAAGAGAGAAGGCACTTGGCCACAGACCCAAAGCTGTGCTTTCCCATCAGGTTTTTAAGTAATGAGAGAAATCTTTACTCCATCTCTGATTCCCACATCTACCTCTCAATGGGTTTCAAACTCCTAAGGGCAGATGTGATTTATCAGCTCCATGAAACCTGAACAAAATGTTTAATGAAAGAATAAATTAATTACTGAGAATCTAGTCCCAAGATCCAAGAAATTCCCAATCAAATAAGAGGAATGAAAATTGGATGGGGTGGGAGGCAGAAGAATATTCTCAATTAGAGAATAGACAGAGTCTTGGTAGCAATGGCACTGGCCATACATTTGAATCAAAGATGTCTTGTGAAGGAGGACAGCAATACACAAGTCAGGTGGCTGTGAGACCATAAGCAAAAGAGAATGTGAGAAATTGAGATAGGGCTATGTTGTTGCTTGAAAGAAGGAAAAAACACCTAGAGGCATTCAAGACACACAGTAGGCAGTAAATAGGGGCTCTTAGTAAAGATGAAAATAACAATCAACATTCCCGGGATTGAGGAGGGGCCAGGAAAGCTCCCGGGGTCCTGTGTCTCCTCCTGAGAACTGCTATGGAGGTTAGAAAACTGACTGATGGGAAAGGTTGCCCTCTGCCAGGCTGCTTCACATATACACACAAAGTTGGAACCTAAGGGGTGGGTAGTGTGATAGAAAAGCCTCAAACCCAGGTCTACCACCACCTTCTCCTCTACTCTACGTGATGGTCTCTGCACTTTGATTGCCTCCTGGGGGTGCTGGGAAGATTGCAGGCTTTGTGTGGAACAAGACTGAAGGAACTACAAGCTGCTTTACAACTCTGAGTTTATGAGGGGAACCCTGCCTTGGGGGCTTCGCCTGCCCCTGGCTGCAGTGGCTTCTCCTTTTTCCTTTCCTCACCTCTGGCTTTGTTCACAAAGGAGACCAAAACTGGAATTTGACAATGAATTTGCTCCAAGCCTCTGATGGCTACACAAAGACCTTTACCTCTCACATGAATAGCCATATAAAGTCTCTTTCTTTAGTGAGAATGGGGAGTGGGCCCAGGGTTTTTATAATGCTATAATAAACTCTTGGAAGGAAAAAAATTTCATAAGGTGAAATGAATGGACATCTCCAAAATGTGCTGTGATATGCAACATACATGTTACATACATGTCAATATGCATGCACACACCCATTCACATCCAAGTAGACTTAATTTTGTCAACAAAAGGGGTGGCTGTTATTCCACACACTGGTGCTATTCAGAAGTGTACGGGCTGCCTGGAGCTGATTCTAATCACTTCCTCCTGAATATTCCACGAAGACCTAGCCCCATCTCTAACATGGGAACAACAAGCCACTTCCTCGGTACAAATGAAAGACCCCAACCTCAAATCAAACCAGTGAAAATTTTCCACAAGGCAATTTGGTCAATTAGCAGGAAGTCATCTTGTGGGCAAAGCTTCAGTAAATCAAGAAACCGGTGGTTAGGAGCCATTTGACCAATTAGCAGGAAGGCATCTTGTGGGCAAAGCTTCAGTAAATCAAGAAATCGGCAATTAGGGCCCTTTGAAAAAAGATAAGGAAAGTCACAGGAGGGTGAAGAGACCGGGAGTGTCTAATCTTAACCCAAACCATATGTTCACAGCATCCCCAGGATCAAAAACTTTACAACCTTGCCCCATAGCTGAACCTTGTATATAGTTTGCAACATTACCCCTTAGTGGAACTTTGTATGTAGTTCAAAGTAGCTAATGAGATGTATGTCCTTATGTTTAAGCTGATGAGACCCTCCTCTCTCGGTATAAAAGGGGGCTGTTCTTTGTGCTGGCGCGCTCAGTTAACTGAAGCTGCTGATCGCCCACAGGTGCCTGTGTATTAAAACCTCTTGTTAATTACAGCCAGTGATTTCTGTGTCAGTTCTTGGGGCTGGGGTCTCTAAGGGTCTTTCACAAACACATTAGATGACATTCCACTAAGCTGGTGCAGGGATTCTCCCAGCTCAAATTAGGGTCAATCAGAAACCTGGAGGAGATAGAAACATGGCTGGCCATGCTTAAGACCTAGCACAGTGCACTCTGCTTGTGGAACTTGGGGATAACTTTTAGAGTCACTTGCTTGCTCAGAGCGCCTTATTTTTACAAAGCCTTTACAGAAAGAAAAAGCCTCTGATCTGACAATCAGGAAGCATTAGGGAGGGATTCTTCCCTTCTGATTACAATATGCTAATGTCCATAGAAAGTCAAGGTTGGTGAGCAAAGCTACACTTGCAGCGATCAGGACATTCCATGTGGCACACAATCAGGCTAGACTTTCGCAGTTATTAACTCTGACCAAGAAGAACAACCCCAGAGTAACAATTCTCAAGGGCACAGTACAAGCTATTGATGTATTCAAAGACCCTTAAAATTGATTTTCTTTGACAAATACGTACAAATATATAAGTACAAGCTGTATTTGTCATTAGTTGTCGCCAGTCATCACTACAAACACAGGACAGATTTGACACTGAGAGAAGTAGCAATGGTGTCATCTACAGAAGGACCTGTGCTCAGCAAGTTTACAACTCCATGGCCATTAATCAATTTTAAGGGGGGCTTTTGATTCTTATTAATCTCTTAAAAAAAATCTAAAGTTTTCTTTCCTGTAAAGCAGAGTTTCTTAACCTCAGCACCGCTGACAGTTTGAATCCTGTAATTCTTCTCTGTGGCATGGTCTTGAGCATTGGAGGATATTTAGCTGTACCGCTAATAGCATCCTCATCACTGCCCTTTACAATCATGGCTGAATTTCTCAAGAAGACAAAGCTTGCCCTGGTTGAATATTACTGTAATAGAATGTCTTTCTTTTAAGGATAATTTTAAGAGTAGGAACAAAATTCACAGGATAGGCTCACAGCACAACTGTTAAATTGGAGTTAAATGCCAGGACATGTCTTCCAGTAGTCATTAGTGTAATACCCTTCTGAAAACAGAGAGGGGGCAGGAAGCAAAAAGGAGGGAGAGAATCAGCAGAACAGAGAGACAAAGGGATGGAGGCAGGAAGGGAGAGACAGAGAGATGGAAGACAGAGAAGCAGGGAGGGAGGGAAGGAGAGAGGGAGGGAGTAGAATGTCAATCCTATCACATAGCTCATTAGAAGGAGCCAGAAGAAATGTGGTGGATAAATGAGAACATAGGGGAGACTGGCAGGTGAGCAGGAGGTGGACCATTAACCCTCAGAGCAAGTGGGGCAAGCTCATGCAGGCTAGTATGGGTCTCTTCTGCACATGGCAAATCTCAGGCTAAATGTTCAGAGTTCCTCATTTGTGTGGGTTTGGCATGATCTAAAGGAACAAAGGACCAAGTCTCTTCTTTCTCTCCATCAGTGCATTTCAAGGGAAACCTAAGTCATCTGTTTCTGTCTGTCTGTTTTGCAGCAACAGCATAGCTTAGGGAGACTCAGTTACCACCCAGAAAATTACATGAACATTGTAATGTGCCTCTTCAAGATGTTCAGGTCTTTTGTGGGTCATCTGTGGGTTTGATTTGTTTGAAACAATAAAATCTGGTTTCTCTTGGAAAAGAGAATTGGAGTGATAATGAGTCAAATGGATTCCAAGCCTGGCAGAGACCTGACATATCTGAATGTCTCACATGAAGGAAATTGGGTAGAACCATTCAAGGACACGCTCAGCCATGTGTCCCCATCTGCCCCATTGGGTAACATAGATGGATCCAGGCAATGAGTCCTGCACTCATCTTTCTGATCATTTCATCTCTCTGAGACCAAAGGCAACAACAACTGAAACCAGACTAGTTTTTATTCTAGCCAAAATAAATAGTGGGTAAAAGAAGCAGAAGCAGCAGGTAGTCTACAAAACAGAGTTTGTCAAAATGAGCTAAGGACTAGCAAACAACTGTCTCCCGATCCGACCCCAAGACAGCAGCAGGCCATTGTGTTCACTGATCTGCTTCATTTGTTTTGGTTGGTTATACCATTTGTAACATGAAAGAAATCATTCAAAGGAGATTAATGTAGCTGGAGGGATGACTTTGCAGCTAAGAGAAGCCCTGAGCAAGCATGAGGGTCTGAGCTAGGATCCTGTATGTCCTTGTGACCTGTCCCCCAGTGTTGTGAGGCAAAGACAAGATGGCTGGGGCTTGCTGTGCCAGGCTCAGTAGAACACCTGTCTCAGATGATGGAGAGGACACTTCATGTTCTCCTCTGGCCTCCATGCATTCCCAGATGTGCACATTCACACACATGCACATACCAAATACCACATATGTACACACAAATAATTTACTTAATACAGGTTTTCTGCACTGTAGAGGAGAAATAAAGCAGAAATAATAGAAATGTTCCATCATTAACAATATCTTTTTGAGAGTTGTTTATTTGTTAAGACTGGATCTCATAGAGTTCTGGTTGCCCTCAAACTCTCTCTATACAAAGATAATCCTGTGCTCCTGACCCTCCTGCCTCTACCTCCCAAGACTTGGAATGATGGGTATGCACCACCAGGCTCAACTGAAATGTCATTTTTAAAGTGAATTTTCTAAAATGGAAAATAACTATAAATGTCTTTCTGATTAAATTGCCTATAGTAGTAACACTTTAAGAAAAGAGGAAAAGAGAAACACCCTGGTAAGGTACATCTAGCTGGAAGAAACAGTCCAGTTTACAAGAACTTCAACCTCAAAACAGTTGTCTTTTATCATAAGAGTTCTTCAGATGAATGCTATCAAAATTAGTTCACAGCCCTAACAGATTGAAATAGGTAGAGCTGCATACATAGTACCTTGCGTATATCAAACACAAGCATTATTAATACATGGAGAAATTACTAAACATCTCATTTCTGGGAATTATACAACAAGTATCCATTTTGATTATTTAAGTTTTAATTGTTAAATATTTCAAACACAGGAGCAGGCAAGCTGGCTCAGAAGGTAAAGGCATTTGCCACCAAGGCTGGCAGCCTAAATTCAGTCCCAGGGAGGCTCACATCATAGAAGGAGAGAACCAACCACCACATGCAAACTCACACACACACACACACACACACACACACTCACACACACAAACACATGCACACTCACACACACACACACACAAACACATACACACTCACACATACATACACACACACACATACACAAATACGCGTCATATATGTTTTTAGATGATTAATCTTATATATGTAAGATTATTTCATGTAAGATTATAATATGTAAGAATATATGTTATTATCATATATAATCTTATATATAAACATGATTAAACATCTATATATTATTAACATATATTATCAGTCCTCTATGTATATAATATAGATTATTAATCATCTACCTATATAAGATTAATTATCTAAAGTCACTGAGGAATTGGGAAGGGAGAGAGGGCTGACAATAACTATAATAAATTAATTGAACTGTGATTCTTAAAAAATAAAAATTCTATAGGTACAATCAAGTAGGAAATGGAAAAAAAAAGAAAGAAATCCTCAGAGGTGAGTACAGGTGGTGAGTACCAGTGATGATGCTGAACATGTGGTGGGTATGGGCATCACTGAAGAGCTGGCCTTTGAGTATAGACTTCAAGATGGTGTACCAATATGCCAAGAGGCCTCCTAGAGGGGAAGAGCTATAAGCACAGAGAACCAACAGTACAGAGGTCTCCCAGTAGGATGCAGGCTTGAATACTTAAGGGATGAGGGAGGGGATAACAGGAAGAAGAGCAAACAAAAAAGGAGGAGCATGAAACCATAAAGGCCTCCCCACATGGGGTACAGACTAACCAGTGTAAGCCTCTAACTCTGAAACAAAGGAGGAGTCCTTTCGTTGTCAGCAGTTGGTAGTAGGTTGAAAGCAACCTCATAACATGCTGCATTCCCTTTTTGCTTTTTACTTTGGAACAGAGCCCCACTAAATTATCCAGGCTGGCCTTGAACTCACTCTGCAGCCCAAATAGGCCTAATCATCCCTAAAAGGTGGGATTGCAGTCCTGAGTCAGCAAGACCTGTATCTCTAAAGAAGCATTTCAGTTACCAAGGAGAACAAGAGGGAAATGGGGCGACCAATCAGAGGACAACTGACTTTTCTTCCCCAGAAGCCACCAGCTGTCAGCTAGGAGTGGGACTCATAGGCCCCTCCCTCTCTATGCTTCAGTGTTGATTGGGGGAGGAGGGGTTATACAGACAACCAATCTCTGTGAGCTCATGACTAAGCATCCCTGTCATGTTCATTAGTCATTATCTTGCCATGGTCTGTACAGTCTGTCACCTTCCTCCTCCCTGATGGTCTCTTAGCCTTGCAGAAAGGGGTGTGATGTAGGGTTCCCATTTGTGGCTAAACATTCTATGTGCACTTACTCTACACCTGTATGAAATTATTTGCAATGGGAGAAATAAGATAATGCATGCATCCAACAGAGGAAGGAAAGATAGTAAAGGGATTTTGGAATCACGGTCCTGGACTTGCATGGGATAGGAGTTAGTGAGCTTTAGTAGAGACCACACAACATGGGGAGGAGGCAAAGGGAAGAGCGATGCTCACCAGCTCACCAACAGTGGAAGGGAAGTCTGCCAACATTCTCTTCTGACTGCTTCAGTTTCTTAGTTAAGCAGGACTCAAGGTCAGTGGGTAAGAATGGGAATGAGAGAGGGCTGTGAAGTTTGAAATGGTGAAATGGCCATCAAGGAATGTAAGAGATTGAATGAATAAGGGAAATGGGCCAAGATAATGACCCTGGGCAACATTAAGTTCTCATTTCAAGTTCATAATCATGAATATAAAGTCAAACCAGACATCAAGAGTGTGATTTTCCCAGCTGCATTCATCTATATAAGTATGTGCATGGAATAGTGGAGATGTAGCTAGGGAGGAGCTGTCAGTAAAAGCATGAAGTGGAGAAGGTGTAATAATGGAAGTGCCGTTGGGTAATTATAAAGAAAGCACATAGTGTGGAGAAACGGGCAGGTGTCTGAAGGATGAGGGGTCATGAAAACCAAGTAGAATCAGTTCATTGCAGGGACTTTCTGGGGTTGAAGGATTTCTGGAATTCAAGATTCTCAGGAGAAAAGGGAAGAAGGTTAGGTGACATTAACAAGAATTGTGATAGACAAAACAGGATGTGGGATGCAAGATTCGAGTGTTTAAGGGATAGTAGAGGATTTGAAAAGGAGCTGTAAGATGTATACAGATTATTATTCTAGGACCAGGATTCAGAAATTACAGACAGGAAAGTTTCAGGATTGGTGGTCTATGAAAGGAGAATTGGAACAATGTTGTCAACCTACATCATCAGTTCTCTAGCACCACTCAACATCCCCTGGCTTCTGTGAGTGACTTAAAAGTTTCCCGCAGTAAATGGATTGCATCTGTTTGTTTGTTTTTCATGAATATTTGTTTGTTTGTTTGTTTTTATATATTAAAGTCTTTTTATCCATGTATCCCCTTGGATTGTATTTGAAAGCTGTGTAGGAATAACCCTGTCCAAAGCTTTCCCCCTTTGCCTCATTGTAAACTTCTAAAACGGGGTGCACAATAATGTAATGGTATTTTCTCTAGGAGTTGCCCTCCATGCTCCAGGTCCCTTCCAGCTTCTGGGGGTCAGGACCACAAAAGTAATTATCCACTTAAGCTGTTCTTAAAAATAGCCCTTTCCCAGGACCTTCTCCAAATGATAGAGGGCGGCAATAGAATATCAAATCCAAATGCATGGGGTTGGTTCCTATGGCTTTCTTACTCCATTCACAGTGCCTTCCTCAATGACTCGGTGACTGTGACCTTCCTGGCTTGGTCACCCACCCAGGAGGCTTTTGGTTTCCTCTTACACCACACCCTTTAAGACAATTCAAAACCAACCAGCCTGTGAGATCTCCCAGTTTGTCCCTTCCTGTAGTAAGAGAGTCATCACATTTCTCCTCTAAGCCACCTTAATAATATATGTTGTTTGCAAAGGACACATAGTTTCCCAACCTACTACATTTCAAAGAGATTTCTGCTCAATATTTCTTCCTCTACATGAGGGGTTATCACAAGAAAGAATTGCACACTCTGTCTAGAATGACTGGTGTCCTGGAGACAGAGATTATCTCTGATGAACCAAAGACTGACATCTAATGACCCATGTTTTACTAAAAAGACTGTTTAGCTGACCAACTACTGTGTTGTTATTCATTTCCCTGTGGCCACTGGCAGCTTTTTCTTCTGCCTTTGTAAATCATGGAACTCATGGGTATTGTTGAACTTCTCTTTGGACCTTCCACTGGGCTTGTTAGTAAGCATATTGAGAATCATTTCTGTCCATCTAAGCTTGATAGAGTAGGAACACTGAGTCCTCTCTGTGACCTCAGACCTATGTCATGGTCCCCAATACAGTTTATCAGCTTATTGGGGCTATGGGCTGCTTTCCCAGAGTAATAAATCAGTACCTCATTTCCTACTTGGCTAGCATTTCATGGGTGGTTCTAGCTCCTAAAATCTAGGTCAGGAGATGTAAGTACAATTCACCACACCCCCAACTCAAAGCTGTACTGTTTTCTTTCAAGTACTGATTTTTCAATGTTGATATGTTTTGCTTCCACATGATTTTATGATCTTTGAAGCAGGATCATCTTACATCATTTTACAAACCCTCTGGCACCCACCACAGTATCACTCAAGTAACTGTTATTCAACAGAGAACTTCACAGCAATGTTATACTTATATGGTGATAAACCCATGTGTAGTAATTCAAATGTAATTGGCTCCCATAAGCCCAAAGGAAGTGGAACTATTGGAAGGTGTGGCTTGTTGGAGTAGGTGTGGTTTTGTTGAATGAAATATGTCACTGTGGGGCTGGGCTTTGAGATTTCCTATGCTCAAGCTATGACCAATGGCTCAGTTCACTTCCTGCTGTCTGTGGATGAAGATGTAGAACTCTCAGCTACTTCTCCAACACCAAGTCTACCTACACACTGCCATGCCCTAGCATGATAATAATGGACTGAACCTCTGAACTGCAAGCCACCCAATTAAATACTTTCTTTTATAAGAGTTGCTACGGTCATGATGTCTCTTCTCAGCAATAGAAACCCTAACTAAAATGCCATGCATCACTAGCCATGCCCTTATGTAACCAGGTCCCTGAGCAAGACTTGCCATCAAATTATGAGCACCTCAGTGGATGAATTTTTTTTAAAGGACATCTAAATTCTCAGTGTCTTTTATTTGTTCTTCCTGTTGGCATGGAAGGGAACCTCTCTCACCTCAACACTTCTGAAACAATATAGATTGTATCTCTGATCCATTTAATTGAACATAGAAAGCAAGGTCACTGCAGCCATTTGCTCCCTGTACCTTTAGAGTCATCCTCTCAAATGAAAAACAAAAGATGGCTGTGCTGTCATCTACTGCTTAGAAACAAAGCAAACAGCACTAACAGGCCTTTCATCTCCTCATTAAGGCAAGCATTTGGCCTGAGAACTGTAACAGTTCTCCAATGATTGTGGGAAAATGAGCTTCTGTGGGTTTTTTTTTCTAGCAGGAGTGGGAACGCGCCGCTGTCCTATATAGCTACAGTGTGTGCACATGTATGTGCCAGTGAAGGAACATGCTCACTTGTGTGAGCATGCATATGGAGACCAGAGGCAATAACAAATGTGTTCCTCAATCACTCACTGGCTGATTTTCTGAGAGAGGATCTCTCCTTGGAAGCACAGCAGGACTGGCTGAGCATCAAGCATCAGGAATCCATCTTTCTCAGCACTAGGATTATAAATGCATGCTTCTGTGCCCAGCTCTCAAGAGAATGCTTGGGGATCTGAGCTCAGGTCTCCATGCTTGCACACCAAGTGCTCTACTGCCTGAGCCTTTTCCCAGCCTATAGATAACTTTTTGAGGGAAGAAGGGAAAACACTGATCATATTTCTCTTCCTTGCTTTGCTTTAGAATAAGCCCATCTTTGCTTTCAAGCAATATCATGGTACTGAAGGACTCTTACATAGAAGGACCAACTGAGGCTACTGTAAACAAATTTTGCAGCCATGGACTCCTTTAAACTATGAAGCAAATAGAATCAGTCATGGTAAGCACATTTATAACCTTAGCAGTGAGGAGACTGAGGCAAGAGAATCATGAGTTAGAGGCCAATGTAAGCTACATAGAAAGACCCTGATACTGATTCTAAACCAAAAACATTGGTCATATCTAACTAATGGCCTCTAAACTTGACCTTTGATAATCATGCTTATTACCAAAGAAGCCCAGTCATCCAACAAACACTGTTTCTATGTATGTGTGAGCAGCCTCAGAGACTAAAGTACCCGATAAAATTCTGACTCTCAACACTGGGGAAGATATACCAATAGGATTAGATAATTGGGACAGTCCCACTGAAACCTGGATTCAGGTCCTGAGACAAAATGAATTGTCCAACTACCATATGAGTTCCACACAAGTGGCCAGCCCCAAACAGCTCCAGCCATCTTTTATACATTTAAACAAGCATGTTTTTCCATATTAACAAACAGGTTTTTTCCATCCTCCAATATTAACCTCCCAACTTTTCTCCTAACCCCTAATATTTCCTTCTAACTTCTACATCAAAATATTTGTAAACCAAGAACAACACGTAACATTTTGCTAGCTTAGGCAGGTATCAAGCCAGGTACATTCGGTCTTTACAAAACTAAAAGGTGATATACATAGGCATACATTTTCAAGAACAACCGTCTTGTTCAAAATATATTTATGAAAATAGAGGTGATCTGCCTCCAATTCTTTTAGCACTGTATTAGAACGGCTCCGAGGGTCTAAAGTGGGAGGTGACATCCCAAGACAAAAAAAAACCCTGAGAAGTATCAGCTCCCAAATAATTTTAAGGGAAAATATTTGAGGAGAAGAAAATGGGGTCTTCAGGAATGATCAGACCCATGAATGCCTGACAAAGTGACACTAAAAACCACCAAGAGAATCATCAATATTGTAAGAGATAAGAGAGCATGCAGGCCGCCCAGTCCCAGCAGTATTCTGTGCTGTCCCAAAGTCCACTGGTCCTTGCCAACAGAGGCTGCTCCATGGGCTTTGTCTCATCTGGAGACCCATTAGACAAGCACTCATATATAAATCCAAAACTAGGTCACATGGCTCCCAACAGATACTATTACGCACAATGTCTTTAATTTTCTTTATTGTTGGAACTAGTAATCAAACCCAAGGTCTCACTGTTGTTTGGCAAATGTTTCACCTCTGAGCTCAACTCCAAGCCCTCTTTGAATGCCACTTTTCCAACTCAGTTGTCTTCCTTTAGGTGCTAGCTGGAAAGCATTAGTGAAATAAGAACCAGCCTCTTGCCTTGCTCTTAGATTCATTCACAGTCACCAAATTCACAAAGCCAGCCAGTTAAGTTGCCAGATACACCACTTACCAGAACTCCACAAATCAAATGCAACTTAAGATGTGAACAAATTATATTTTGGCCTCTTTACACATGTACACCTTCATGCACATGAACATACAAATACACGATATACAGCTAGACAACACCCACAAAGACCCACCTCTTGTAGGACTGGAACTGGTTGATTATCATTCCCAGTGTGTTGAATTAGTCAGCACAATCTCAGATCAGCCTAGATTTTGGACCCCACTTCTTGACAGGAGAGAGGAGACTATTAGGTAACTGTCTTAGCTAGGGTTTCTATTGCTATGAAGAGACACCATCACCATGGCAACTCATAAAGAAAGCATTGAATTGGGGTGCCTCACTTACAGTTTCAGAGGTTCAATCCCTTATCATCATGATGTTGAACATGGTGGCATGCAGGCAGACATGATGCTGGAGCATCTGGGAGTCTAATATCTTACAGGCGATAGATAACTAACAGTCACACTGAGGGAAGCTTGAGCAAAAGAGTCCTCAAAGCCCAACCCCACAGTGACACCTTTCTTCCAACAGGCCACACTTCCTAATAGTGCCACTCCCTGTAGGGGCCATTTTCTTTCAAACAACCATATTTTATCCCCTGGCCCCCAAATCATGTCATAATACAAAAAAATACATTCACTCCAACTTCAAAAGTCTCCATGGTCTATAGTAGTCTCAACTTGTTTCAAAGTACAAAGCCTCTTCCAAGAGCCATAACAATCTTTTAACTGTGATCCTTCTATAAAAATCAAAATCAGATCACATGCTTCCAATATATAATGGCATAGGCTATGCTTTACCATTCCAAAACACAAGGAAGCGAGCATAGTGAGGAAATACTAGACAAAAGCAAAACTGAAAACCAGCTGGGCAAACTCCAAACTGTGCATCTCTATGTCTGATATCAAAACACTCTTCAGATATCCAAGACTGTTCAGCTTTGTTGACTGCAGCACACTTCTTTCTCTTGGCTCTACTCCTTAAGCAGCTCTGCTTGGCAGTTATCTATGACTCTGGCATCTCCAAGGCAATTTATCCTTCAACTTCACAGCTTCACTTAATGACCGCCTACTAGACCTCCATTTGGGTACACCCCTGACACATTTCTGGCCTCGGGTGCTTTATTTCATAATCCCTTTCTTCTATCCTTAACTCTAAATCAAGAACCACATGGCTAAAGATGCCAAGTTCTGCTGCTTGCTGGGGCTGGAACATGGTGCCCTTGTTCAATTACATCTTCATCAGCTGGTGTTGATGATTACCTTCACACCCTAAGCTTGGCTGTTCTTGAGCTTGCTCTGTAGAAAAGGCTGTCCTCAAACTCAGAGATCCACTAGTCTGCCTTGGCGCTGGGATGGAAGGCGTGCCCCCACCACACCCAGCTCTAAGCTTTCCTTTAGTTCCTTTTCATAAATTGGTAACTTTGCTGTTTGAATCTTGCCCTGAGCTCACCACTTCCTTTATTTCATTTCTTACTCTGTTTAGCTCCTTGAACATAGAATTTAGCTCTATTCAACTCCCTGGTACTCCTTTTCTTTTCAAAATTTTCATTTTTTAATTTATCCTGTGTTGTAGAAGGTTTCCCAGGCCTGTTTGGGCCCAGAGGTTCGGACCTGGTCCGAAGCGGGTTTTGTTCCCCAAAGAAATGAATAAGACACTTATATTAACTTCATACTGTTTGGCCCATGTCTCAAGAACATTACTAGCTAGCTCTTTCATCTTAAATCAACCCATTTATATTAATCTGTCTGCCATGTGGCCCGGCCCTCAACTCACCTGGATTCCTTACATGTCTCTCTTCTTCAGGGGTCGGATGGAGACTGACTAACTCCACCCTCCTTCTACCTGTCTGTCCTCTGATTTTCCACCCACTTCTACAGTGCTCTACATAGGCCAAACCAGTTACTTTATTTACATCATACAGAGAGCATTTCCACCACAATCCTGCTCAGCTTGATCCTTTTCATTATAAACCACTAATATCCACACAACACAGTTTATACTGAACTGTTTTGAGATTTCTTCTGCCAATGAAATTGATCTGAAACTCTTCACTTTATCCTCAGGCAGACTCCTTCTACAAGCGCAAAAGGCAGTCACTTTCTTCACCAGAATATTACAAGAATGATCTCTACGCAACATACTAAAATTCTTCTCCTCTGAAACCTCTGGAGTGAGACTCCCCCATAGCTCAAATACCTCTCAGCCCCTCTGTCTTCCATGCTCCTTCTAGGAAGACCCGTTAATCAGTGCTTAAAGCAAACAAGCAGTCAAGCCTATCACAGCAGTATCTCAGTCCCCGGTACCAACTTCTCTCTTAGTTAGCATTTTCAGTGCTGTGAAGAGACACCATGAGCACAGCAACTCTTATAAGGAAAATAATTTAATTGAGGTGGCTCAGTTACAGTTTCAGAGATTCAGGTTGTTATTATTATTCATAATGGGATGTGTGGCAGTATGGTGCTGGAGCTGAGAGTGCTATATCTTGCAGGCAACAGGAAGTCAACTGATTATCACAAAGGGAAGCTTGAGCAAAAGAGACCTCAAATTTTGTCCTCACAGTGACACACTTCCTCCAACAAGGCCACACCCCCAATAGTACCACTCTCTTTGGGGGCCATTTTCTTTCAAACCACCACAGTGGCCATCTCTAATCTGCCATACAGAAGGTAAGTGATTTGTTCAAGACTAGAAAGAAAATAAATGCTTGTGGTGGTTTCAACGAGAATCTCACTCATAAGCTCTAGTACATGAAGATCAGGTCCCCATTTGGTGGCATAGCTTAAGTAGGTTTAGAAGGTGTAGATTGCTGGGGGAAGAACATTACTGGGGCAGACTTTGAGAATTTAAAACTGCCTTGGTGGTACTTCCAGTTTCCTCTCTGTTTGCTCAGGGCTTGTGGTTGGTACCTGGGCTCTCAGCATCCTGCTCTTGCCACCATGCCTGTCCCTTGGTGCCATATTTCCCCAGAATGATGGGCTCTTATCCCTTGGGATCCACAAACCAAAATAAACTCTCTCTTCCTTATGTTGCCTCTGTCAAGGCATTTTACCACAGTAGCAGAACGTAATTAATACAGCGCTTGAGCTGGGTCTCAGTTCTGTTCAGTCGGACTCTGGGTAGGTACATTACCACCCAGTTTACTTACATCTCACTTCCCATGTATACATTTCTTACAAAGCCACCAATGCAAAATATAAGTGATCCCAGATTCCTCCCCACACAAGTGGTATAACCAAAGCACAAGTTTTCTGAGGTCCTTGGCCCTTCACTGAATCCAAAGCAAAGCTACTGGTCCATCTTTAGGTACAGGTACCCAGGCTCCATGCCCTAGGACTCAGAATTCCCCTGACCCTGATAAAGAGAGTTTGGGCTTTATAAAATATCTCAAATAATTCTGATTTCTTAATGCAAATTCTTGAGAACACTACAAAAATAACAAAGAAAATTCAAAGGGCAGACAGTATTTTGCTGTGACTCTGAGTTTCAGGTCAAGCCAAGCACAGAAATTATCTGGAAAGGAGGCGGTATTTAAATGGTGGTGAGGGTAGCTCGGAGCATTGATGACATATGGGATCATGCATCATGACCTAAAATAGGATTGTATTACCCAGAGACTGGCAAGAAGTAATAGTCAAGCAGGCAATGGTCCTAAGGAACCTGTCTGTGGAGAACAGGGAAAACCCATGTCAGAACTTCTGGAAAGATGGCACTGTGAAGAGAAAAGTCATTGAGAAGACAGTGTCCCCTTTCCCAGAAGGTATGGTCATAGGCTCCAGGAAGATCCATGGGGAAGAAGTATTCATATTCTGACTATCTTTTCCCTACTTCAGAGCACCTAGTCTTGATCATTCTTTCCTGAAATGATTGTAGCTCCTTGGTAATAGTCAGCTTCCTTGGCACCTGGTCCTGGAGAGAGCCACACCTTTTTGAGCACTTTGCTTACCCATAGCCTACACTATCACGATCCCCTATCTCCTGAGAACCACTATCTTTTTTTGCTTCTGATTTCTTTTTTTATTTTTTATTTATTTTTTATTATGAATACAGAAGTCATATTTTCTATCCCTGTATATTCTTAATCAATGTCCCTTCCCCCTCCCACAACATCAGGTCATTCTTCCCCATCTCCCCATCCCCCACCATGGGCAGGGGATCCCAAGGTCCCAAGGTCCCAATATTGCTTAGTTCAGCCTCCACTCCTGGCAAATCCACTTTTTCCCCCCAACATCAAGACTGATTCAGGTAGAGAACCATCATCTTGGTTACAGGGTTTTTCATTAATCATTCAGAAGCTACCCCTGATCTACAGGGACATTGTTGTCATCTCTAAGAAGCCTCTGTCCATCCAGTCATTACTAGAAATGCACAAATTGTTACGCACATTTCCATTTGCTCACGGCGGTTGTTTTTATGAGCAGCGGTGAAAACAAAACTCCCATTATGTCTAAGTTAATTCCTCTGGAGTACATTGATAGATGCTCTTCAGAGGCAGTGCATCCGACCAGCTGCAGCCCATTGCATAGAGAGCTGATCAAATTAAAATTTCAGTGAGGCATTCACTATTAGACTTTCCATCATAGCTAATCCTTCTGTGTACCCTAAACCACCATATCTGGATGAATCCCAATGCAAAAGAGCCTACCTATACATTACTCCTCTAGCAGTTACTATTAGGTAGCTCCAACCAGTGTGTTCCAGCCCCTATTTATGACCAGAGAATTATGACCTGAGGGACAGCTCACCTTACACTAATCAGCTGTGACTCACCTTCCTTTCACTGTCAATCTTCTCTTTCCAGGATGCTTTTTGACCAGGGATCTCTCCATTGTTTCCCACAGGCAGCGGCAGCTGGCATGGTCACACATGGGAACCTTTGTAGCTGCAAAGTCCTGCAGTGGAAAGAGCCAGGTATGGTTTAATTTTGCTGATGTTGATTTCTCTAGGGGATTAAAGAAGAATAGAGCCTTATATTTTTCCCTTTAGAGGAAAAGGACGGGAGATGTGTCACCATGAACCCAGTGAGAGTGAGAAACAGGGAGAACCTGAGAACAAAAAATATCGTGGATAAGAAGGGCATGGCCATCTCATCCACTCATCAGGGGGAAGAGGCTCCTGGCCATGAGGAGAGTGAGGAGCCCCAGATGAGGAGGGCATGGCCATCTCATCCACTCATCAGGGGGAAGAGGCCCCTGGCCATGAGGAAAAGGAGGAGCTTCTCAGACAGAGACTTCCTTTTGCCTTAGGGAAAGTTCAGAAGAGAGAGTTGGAAGGCCTTTTCCCACACTCCTCCCAACCATTTTACTCTATGAATTTATCCTCTATAAAATTAATTTGGACCAGCAATATCAATGTCTGCTTCTCTTACTAGAATGTAAGGAAGTGACAAGGTCACTGCTTTAATGTTTAAATGGAGTAGAGGATGCTAATGTTTGTAAAGAATGAATTGAACCTACAAAGAGAGAAAAAAAAGTCTGTGAAGGAAGAAATATTACCAGCCCCCAGTGAGCCCAACTGTCTAGATGGTTCCATATGTCCATAGACCTGAACAAGATACTCATTCAGTAAGTCTCAGTGACCTGTAAGCCCAGTAGAACAAAGAACATAGGACAAAGGGTGACAGCTCAGAGCTGAGGCCATGGTTGAGGCTGAGAGATGGCTGCATCTGGACCAGGTAGAAACTGATAGCCCGTTGAAAAGGCAATGGTGTTATACTGTGGCTGAGAAACTTGGGTAGAGAAGGTATGATTGACAAAGTCAGAGAGAGCAGTGGTTCTCAACCTTCCTCACAACACTGTGACCCTTTAATCCAGTTCCTTACTTTGTGGTGACCCCCAACCATAAAATTATTTTGTTGCTACCTCATAACAATAATTTTTCTAATGTTATGAATTATAATGTAAATATATGATACAAAAAAATATATGATATGCAACCCACCCCCAAAGAAGTTGAGATCCACAGGTTGAGCACCACTGGTTTTAAAGATACTTAAATCATTTGAAATTCTTCACAGACTGCCTGTGGTCATTCCTCATAGTACTCAAAAGCAGTTGAAAATGAATAATGAAAGTAATATGGATTTCAAAATCAAAAAAAAAAAAGAATGTCAGAGATGGCCCAGGAGTTAAGAGTACTCGCTACTTGAACCAGCATTCAGACCTCAGCATCTACTTTGTGCTGCTCATAATCACTTGTAACTACAACTCCAGGGAATCCGAAACCCTCTTCTGGCTTCCTAGGGCATCCATTCACTTGCATATATAAAAAATATACACACAACACACACACTTTTTTTTAGAAAAGAAGAGTGGTTCCCAGAATTTGAAGATGTATTAAAGCTATCTGCAATGTTAAGGTTTGATATGGATTTTCAGTGCCTAAATTATATTCCTTACTCTTCCCTGATAGAATTTCCAATAGAGAGTACACAAAGCAAAATACATTTATTCTCAAAACTGAGAAAGTGACTAAGAATCTAAAAAACAAGACTTTGGGGGCAAAACCAAACAGCAGCACCTGGCTCAGGACAGAAGACTTAAGTGGAGTTTTCTAATTCACACCTTCATGTTGAAGCATACACTCCATGAGTGAGGAATGAGGTGGAATCCCTGGTCTGTAGTCTGCTGGACAGTGTCAGTAGAGCACTATGTCACGAGAGAGCCAAACTAAACACTGTCCATTGGCAACCCTTCCCTGCCAAGGGAACTGAGTGTCTGTAGAGTTGAAGATGAGGTGAAGAATGTCCAAGTGCATGGCAGCACTTGTCTCAGATAAGGAGATGTCTAGGTTTGTTGCCCTCACTGTTGAAATTAAGTTTATCAATAAGTTTATAGCTTTGTTGAGAAGTTCATTCTAAAGAGAACTAGAGAGCCCACATGCCAAGCTAAGAGACCAACTCAGCCTCAGATTCCATCCCAGCTTCACAGATGACCATCTAGGATCAAGGTAAGGCAGTATTCAGAAAGTACTAGAAGCTAAGTACACCTATCAGAGCCACCCCCCAGGGCAATGGTGATTTTCAGGAAGTGTTTGACAGCTCAGGAAAGGCTGTGTCTAGATCACTTAGCAACCAGGCATTTGCAATAAGTAGTCTCTGGCCTGGACAAGTGAGATTATGTTCTGATACATATTTGTCCCTCCCTACTGCTTTAATAAAGTGCTGATTGGCCAGAAGGCAGACAGGAAGTATGAGCAGAACAACCAGACTAAGAAAACTCTGGGACCAGGAAGAACAGAGCAGAGATACCAAGAGAGACTCCAGCTGACTCAGAGGAAAAGAGACCAGGATGCTCCCCTGAGAAAAGGTACTAAGCCACATGGCTAAACAAGATAAGAATAATGGGTTGAATTAAGATGAATGAGTTTCCAATCCATTTGAGCCATAGATCAATCAGCATGAAATTCATATAAACCTTTGTGTGGTTATTTGGGGTTAAGTGGCAGTGGGGCTGCATGTGGTTTCGAACCTCACAGCTAGGCTAGAAAGGCCAGGCCTGAAACTTCATATTACAGGCACTAATCCCTGGGACTTTATTAGATGGATCATCCTAATTGGATGATGGCAAGCATCTCTTCAATGTTTCTACAGCGCACATGTAGTTGGAGCAGGGGGGCCTTCAGCTATGGCTTGATGCTTTGCAAGCCTGACTCAGGAACTTTGATAGCCATGAAATATGCTGACAACCCAGAATAAATTTAAGGATTTTTCTCACTGACCATCTGCCAGAGAGTGGAAGTGTCCTTGGACCATACACTGTGCCCTCTGTGTTCTGGCTGTAGCAGAAATACAGAATGCTTGAGCCACACAAAGGCTGGCATCTGCCAGGTAAATGATACAAAAGAGGAAGGAAAAGAAAAGAAAAAGAGAAAAAGATGTCTCTTTGTCTAGAAGCTTTTGTGTTCACTTTGAGTTCTCAAAGACATCTTGAAATCAATTTGAAGGTCAAAAAGGGGTAGAGCAGACAAGCTACTCCCACCCCTGCCTTCAATCACAGCTACTCAATTTAAGATTCATTGGTGCAGATCTATGCCAGCTTTTATTTGGCAAAAGGCAGAGGTTTTCTGAACAGCACTGTTTTAGAAAGAATAAAGAATACAAATTCCTAATAGAACATAAAGCAGAGCTCTTGGCCTCCAATGTAACCAATTATATAGATTGATTCAAGCATAGCTGATTGGGAACTTCCAGCTACTGACTTATTTATCCTCTGTACTCTTGCCCACAGCTCAACAATCTCAGAATCCAGTGGTGTGAAGGAAAGAGCCTCAGCCTCAGACATAAGAAATGTAACGTGGAGGTGACTTCTTTTGTTTGTCAGTGGTGTCTTCTCCCTGAGCTTTTCTTTAATCTGTGTGTGTGTGTATGTGTGTGTGTGTGAGTGTGTGTGTGTACGTGTGCATGTATATATAGGTACATATATACACATGTATTATTGCATATATATGTGTGTGTATGTATTTGTCTGGATGTGGAAGCAAATGATAACCTCAGGTGTTGCTTCAGTTACCTTTCTCCATTTTTATTACTTAGACTTATTTTTATTTTATATGTATGGCTATTTTGCCTACTTTTATTATGCATGCCATGTATGTACCTGGTCCCTGTGGATGTCAGAAGAGGGTATCAGATACCTTAGAGCTGGAATTATACAGGGTTCTGAGTTACCATGTGGGTACAGGTAACCAAAACTGGCTCCTCTGATAGAGCAACAAGTACTTTTAACCACTGAGCCGTCTCTCCAGCCCACCCTGCTTTCGAGGCAGAGTCTCCCTCACTGGGACCTGTGGCTCAATAGGTTGCTTGTCAATAAGTCCCAAGGCTCCACCTCTGTGGCCTTAAGATACAAGCATGTGCTAGCATGGCTAGATTTTTACCTGGGTTGTAATTGAACTCAGATCTTAGTGCTCACAAAGAAGACAGTTTCCTGACTGAGCTTCTTATCTCTATTCTCCCTTTATTTTTCTTAACTGTAAAAGAACATTATGAGTTATCCTCTCTCTGCTATCCAGGGTTCTGAGGACAATTTATAAAAAGAATTATTCCATGAAAGAGCACTGTTAAAAACTGCTCCTTCTGAACATCACCTTGAATCTCTAGATGGTCCAATGGTCAGTGGAGCCCAGCACATACTTCAGTCAGGAAATCGCTGATTCAAGTGGTCCAAATTTCTGCCAGCTGCAGTAAGGCTGGGGTAGTAGACCAATAAGTTAGACTTAAATGGGGTGTAGTACTAAGGAAATCATGAGATAAAGAACGTGGGGCCCCACTGTCTTCACTGGGTTCATAGATACTCTCAAAACCAACCAGGTCAGAATGAGAAGTTCTCTGAGGGTACTGTCTGAGGGTTTATCATTCACTGATTTCATGTGCAACCACACAGCCCTTTCCTATTGCTGAAGAGAACCAGGAGCATCTGCACCATTATCTACTCAGGCTCACTGCTTCAGTCCTTCACAGCCAAGAGGGTGTGGACAGAAAATGGGACAGACCAGTGACTGTGAGGACCAAAGAGAAGAGAGCTAGCCAAGAGGTTCAAGAAGAAACGCAAATGATAAGCTGCAGCTTTTCTTTCCCTGAGGTGGGGGGGGAGACAGGGGATGGGGGTTGGGAGAAAATGCCTTGTCATTCTCACAAGGAAAAAAAAAAAAAAAGCTATCATCTTTTTAGATATGCAAATACCAGACAACAAGCAATGTTATTGGCAGAAAGGAGCCGTGCTCCCCTCCATCCTGTCAGTAGCTTCTTAAACCCCAGGAACCCCAGCATCAGATCATCCACCCTGTTCACCATGAGTGCTCCCGACAGCAGCTGCAGCCAGAGCCAGGAAAGGCACCAAGCCTTCCAAGCCATCTACATTTTAAACTGCCAATTAAACTCAGCTCATATTAAGATGCAGAGGTTCGTGTGGCACTCTTAAAGTTATCTCTCAAGCAACTATGTATTCCTAAATCACTGTCATCATCTTAATCAATGACATTGGGAAGTCAACATGCTCACTGGAAGGACCTGTGTGTAAAGCTCAGAGTCAGATCACTGAGAAGCAAGCCCGTACAACAAGAGAAAGGTCAAACTATAATCAAGGTGCATACAAAAGGATGCTATTGTCCCTTACATAAGCAAGCAAGGTTGACTAGAGGTGTAATTACATTATACCATGAATATCAGAAGGGAATTTGTTGCACCAATTGTGATTGTAATAAATGAAACTCAGAGACAGATATCGGGGAAAGGCTGGAATATCAAAGAGAGGAAACACCACAGTCAAATCTCACCCAGCTGTCTTCCAGCTTCCTCTGCCTCACTCCTCATTGCTTCTAATGCCTAATCTTCTACCCTGCCTTAACTACCTTCTTTGCCCAGTTGTATCACATCCAGGTTAAGATTAAAGGCATAGGCTACTACTATCTGGTAGTTAGCCTTGAACTTACAGAAACACAGAAAGATCTCTGTCTCTGGAGTTATGGGATTAAAGGCATGGCACCACTGTCTGCCTGGGTGTCTGGAATTCCCTCTGTAAACCAAAATAGCTTCAAACTCAGATCTGCTGGGATTAAAGGTATTAATCACCACTCCCAGTCTGCCCCCCCCCCCGGGATTAAAGGTGTGAGTTACCACTCTCTGATCCTCCTGGATTAATTTTGGATAGATAGATCTCTTCTCTGATATTCCAGACTAGTTTTATTAAATGTCTAACATATCACCACAGGAATTCCAATGGATGCATGATTAAATGTGACCCTTAAGTACCACCTTGCTATTTTCAAAGCCTTTTCCCATCATAATCAAATCTGATGCTCATAAAACTTCTTAAATGTAGGCATCACAGACATGTTTCTCATTTGACAGGTAGGAAAACTACAGTCCAGAACATTATGTGACTTTTCTGTGACCACAGAGCTAGTGACAGGGTTGAGCCTTAATCCTAGGTCTCCAAGCATCCATCTCACTGCTTCCTATTAGGGAAATCTGCTACTATGAGACCTGAATGAAAGCAAATGAAAAGACTAGGAATGTGGATCTGTGAAAGAGCATTTACCTAGAATGCATAAGGCCTGGGTTCAATCCCCAGGACCATGAAAAAAAAAAGTCTCAGAGAAAGTATTAGGCTATCAAACTTCTAAAAATAGCACAGCAGAAATAAACTGCCTCATGCAGAGACACTAGAAACAAGACCCATGGGGCTAGTGAGGTGATCCCCTAATTAAAAGTACTTGCTGCTCTTTCAGAGGACCCAGGTTAAATTTCCAGTGCCCATGAGGCAGCTCACAGCCATCCACAACTCTAGTTCTATGGGATCTGACCATCTTGTCTGGTCTCTGTGACATGAGGCATACATATGGTACATATACATGCATGCATGTAAGACACTCATACATGAAAATTAATTAATCAATGTTTAAAAAGAAAAAAAGAAACAATATCCATGATGTCAGAAGGTCATTCCTCAACAGCTCATCTTGAAAACCCACCAGGGCTGATAAACACTTTCAGCAATGTGGCAGGATACAAGATTAACTCAAAGAAATCAGGAGCCCTCTTATACACTAAAGATAAAAGGGCTGAAAAAGAAATAAGGGAAATATCACCTTTTATAATAGTTATAAATAGCATTAAATATCTTGGTGTAACTATAACCAAAGAAGTATCACATATGTTTGACAAAAATTTTAAATCTCTGAAGAAAGAAATTTAAGAGGATATCAGAAAATGGAAAGATCGCCCATGTTCCTGGATAGGTAGGATCAACATAGTGAAAATGGCAATCTTACCAAAAGCAATCTATAGACTCAATGAAATCCCCATCAAAATCCCAATACAATTCTTTACAGTCCTTGAAATAACAATACTCAGTTTTATTTGGAATAACAGGAAATCCAGGATTGCCAAAACAATCTTGCTCAACAAAAGAAACTCAGGAGGCATCACTATCTCCAACTTCAAATTATACTATAGAGCCACAATAATAAAAACAGCTTGGTACTGGCATAAAAACAGACTTGTGGGTCAATGAAATTAAACTGAAGATCTCCACATCAACCCAAAAACTTATGAACACTTGATTTTTGACAAAGAGGCCAAATATATTCAAAGGTAGTATCTTCAACAGATGGTGTTGGCATAACTGGATGGCAGTGTGTAGAAAAATGAAAATAGATCCAAACCTATCACCTTGCACAAAATTTAAATCCAGGTGGATCAAAAACTGCAACATAAACCCAGATACACTGAACTTGAGAGAAAAGAAAGTGGGAAATACCCTCCAACTCATTAGCATTGGTGACCACTTCCTAAATATAACACCAGTGGCACAGACACTAAAATCAACAATCAATAAGTGGGATCTCCTAAAGCTGAGAAGCTTCTGTAAAGCCAAGGACACTGTTAATAGGACAAAACGACAGTCTACAGAATGGGAAAAGATTTTTACAAACCCTACAAATGACAGAGGATTGATCTCTAAAATATATAGGGAACACAAAAAACTAGAGCCCAAAACCCTTAAAAACTCAATTAAAAAATGGAGTTTAGATCTAAAAAGGAACTTCCCAGCAGAAGAATTAAAAATGGCTGAAAGGCACATGAAAGAGTGCTCAACATCTTTAGCCATCAGAGAAATGCAAATCAAAACAACTTTGAGATACCACCTTACATCTGTCACAATGGCCAAGATTAAAAACACAGATGACAGCCTATGCTGGAGAGGATGTGGAGCAAGGGGAACACTCCTCCATTGTTGGTGGGAGTGTAAACTTGTTCAACCACTTTGGAATGCAGTGTGGCAGTTTCTCAGAAAACTGGGAATCATTCTCCCCAAGGATCCAGCAATACCACTCTGAGGCATATACCCTAAAAACATACATTCACACCCCAAAAGCATTAGCTCAACTATGTTCATAGCAGCATTATTCATAATAGCAAGAACCTGGAAACAACCTAGATGCCCCTCACTAAGGAATGGATTAGCAAGCTGTGGTACAATAGAGTACTACTTAGTAGTAAGAAAAGATGATATTCTAAAATTTGCAGGCAAATGGATGGGTTTGGAAGAATATCCTCCTGAGCGTGGTATCATAATCCCAGAAAGAGAAGCAGGGGATTTACTCACTCGTTAGTGGACTTAAAATATATATATATATATATATATATATATGTAAAGAGAGAGACATGTCATTGTACACAAGAACTCAAGACCAGGATATAGCTAAATGACACAGTGCCTCACTTCTACATTGGTAGCTTCTGGCAGTGAGGTGGATAAGGAAAGGCTTGTTTTCTTTAAGGGTCTGGCCACAGGGAGTTTAATTATGATTGTATGCAAATGAGCAACATGAATGGGTGTTCTGTAAATGGGGAGATCATAAGAGTGGACACAATACTGAGAGGTCTGATATCTGAGTTTGATGGGGTGCATGATGTAAAAATACCAAATAATAAATATATATATGAAAAATCTAAAAAAAAAAAAACCCACCTGGACTCTATCCTATTTCACCTATTTTCCAGCAAATGCACCTAGACACAGAGATGATAGAGGATGGAGTGCATTGCATATCTAAGGTCCTGAACAAACTAAGGAAACTCCCAGATCTTTCCATTATTGCTAACTAACTGCATATCTAAGTGCCCACTTGATAGCAAGCCCTAAAGAAAAAGAACTCACAAACAAAGCAGAAAACACTGTTCTGCCCTAAGAAAGCCAGCCAAACCAGCTCTCCCAAAGCAAAGGAGGAATCAAACTTGAGGCCACACTTCCCTCTAAGGACCCTGGGAACTCTGTGTTTCATTAGCCACATATCTGTTTCCTATAGGTAATTGTTTGCTTTCATCTGAATTTATTTCATCCACCTCATCACTATTTACTGATTGAAAGATGTAGTAAGAAGTTTCTCTGTTCCACTGGCTGGTCCCATAGTCATTTAGTCCCAAATAATCACACAAAGTCTCATGTTATTTATAATTTGGCCTATGGTTCAGGCATATTATTTGCTAACTATTACTCTTAAACTAACCCATGATTCTTATCTATGGTTAGCCATGCGGCTTGGTAACTTTGCTTCAGTGCAATATTATCTTGCTTCCTCTGCATCTTGCTGGTATCTTTCTGCTCTTCCCCTTCCCAGCATTCTCCTTGTCTGATCACCCTACCTGTTCTTCTTGTCTGTCTACTTTCTGGCCAGTCAGTGTTTTAATAAGCTAGTATTTACAAAGACAAATATCTGCAGTGTATAAGAGCATAATCTCATAGCATCTCCCTTTTTTTTCTTTTTAAAAAAAGAATGAAGCCCAAATCTTATCTCTTTTGTAAAGTTCTCCTCACCATTATGTATAACAATTTGTAACTAACACTGTAAACAAACATCCATAATCCATTTGGGGGAATATGCGTGTAGTTCTCTAGACTACTTCCTTCCAGATTGGGGACACTGGTAATCTTGTGAGGATCCTGAGAAAATTTGAAATTATGATCAAATCCTGACTGGGGTATTCTATGACTGAGTCATCTCAGCCAGTCTCCATGAAGCTGTTCTGGATGCAGAGCTCAGAGAAAACTGCAACAAAAGTGCTCTGAAATGTTGGATCATCTGGACCATCTATTCACTTCTGTGGTGTTTCAAGGGGTCTTCCTCAGGCAAACCTTATTTTCTTTAATGCAGGATAAATCTACAGACTGTCATTTTCTGTGGAAATAAAACAAAACCTCTTCTCCAAAATAACATATCTTTTGACTTCAATTTTTAAGTCAAAGTATTTACAAAATATATGTTGGATTAATCCAGCAACTTTTATAATTAAATGTCTTTTAATAGCTCTTGTTCCTTTTTCTACAGATCAAAAAACAGCACATACAGTATCCAGATTCTTGGTTATATTCCAGCTTTATATGGTTTATTTTTTTTTTTACTCTATTCCTTTTTTAAGGACTTTATATTTTTCTTTTCTCTCCCAAGCCTACACATTTTTCTAACACACTGTAAACCATTTAGAGGGTTTTTCTCTGAATCTGTCTTTACTGAATAGTCCTATCTTTTTCTGACCACACCTTTAATCTGGTAAAGCATAGCTAGAATTAAAAGCTCAGCTATGGCATCTGACTCCACCCAGCTCCTTGGTCTTTAAAAAGCTTGGTTTCATGACAGAGATACTGGAAGAAATCACATTTACCACCTCAAATCTGGGGAATTTTAGGGTCTACACTGTCACCAAGTAGAGCACAGCTGCCCACTGCTGATGAGCACTGTTTAAGTGTTTTGAGGTTTTTGCCACTAACACTGAGTCAGTAAACTTCTTAGAAGAGATGCACTGAGAAAATGCTGCTACCAAGAAGCTGTGCTTGACTCTGTTCCTGTTTTGCCTGAATGAACAGAAACCTCATGCCTGTACTGAAGCTTCTATGAGGTTTTAGGAACCTGCCATGTTGCAACTCAAGTCTGCAAGCCATTACATCTCTATACCAAAGCCCACTTGAGAGATACAACTAGGAAGCTGTTTTGGCTCTGTTTCTGTGCCCTAGAACCCTTTTTCAGGCTTTATGTGGATGTACAAGCACCACACTGGATCACCATTTGTAGTATGAAGTTTCTGTGTCCCGTCCAAGCCCTCACAACAAAATCCTTCCCACTCACAGTCCTGCAGCCACTTATATTATGCCAGCAAGATGACTCAGCAGGTAAAGGTGCCTACTCCCAAATCTGAGGACCTTAGTTTGACCCTGGAGATCACATGGAGAAGGCAAGAACTAAATTCTGAGAGTTGTCCTTTGACCTCCATATATATTCTATGGTTTGTGTACATGAGCATATGCAAACAGACACACACATACACACAAGAGTCATAAACTAAAGAAATATACAAAATAAATAAATAAGTAGGAGTCATTTTTAAGGTCTCTATATCAATTTTGAGGACTGCTATTTGATAAGTCCATTCAAGCTAACTTTCCTATACATTTTCTGAGTGTGTGTATGTGTGTGTGTGTGCTGTGTGTGAATGTTGTGTGTGTGCATGTATTTACCTGTATGCCCAATGCCCAAGCAAGAAGCATTACCTTTTAAATATCTAACTCACCCCAGTATACAAAGCAAGCAAAGCACATGTTCTGCAGAACTGGGTTCATTAATAAAAAGCATTTTGCACTGAGCACTGAATGAGCTACCTGGGATAACTCAGACTGTGCAGTGGCACCTTAGCAGAAGGTGGATGAGCAAATTGCATCGATGGCTTCTTCCATTTGCTCTGAGCAGAATCAGTCTTCCTGCTACTCCACTATCTTTTATCCCATTACAATGCAGTGCAGTGTCTTGCTTTCAATGCTCATGAAATACTACTCCTGGGTTCCAGGTTAAAACACAGCCCTAAATCTTATAAAGAAGACAGAAGCCAATGAAATAGGATATGACATTGTAGAAAAAGCTTCAGACCACCCAAACAACCCCTGAAGGCCATAGGTTTTCAGCAGCCCCAGAAGAAGCCTAGGTTCTCACCCTGTGAAAACAGTATTTCAGTCCATCAGCACAGCTCCAGCTGGTCCCTGCTGCTCCCATGGAGGATCAAGGCTAATTAGGTTGCCAGATGAACTAAGTGTGTTAAACATGTCAAGAGACAGGTTTCTAACCTCTAAAGCAGCTTGCAGTATTAAAGCCTCTATTAGGATTTGGGCAGATTTGCTTCAACCTTCCCCAGAATGACTGTTGGTCCCTGCAAAGTGACAGGAAGAGCCCAAACGCTCACTAAGCACAGGGAAGTGTGGTGTCCTCTCAATTCAGGGTTTTGAAGCAGCAGCACTATTGATATCACAGGCCAGGAAATCTGTTGTGGGGCATGTTGGTTTGCCAGGGCTGCTTGCTGTAAGTGAGGACAACAAACAGAATAGCTAAAAACAACAGCACTTTATTCCTTCATATTTCTGGAAGCTGTAAATCGGCCAGTAGGGTTGGTTCTTCCTCCAAACTATGGGGGGAAAATATGTTTCATGCACTTCTCCATGCTTCCTGACTATGGCCAATGTTGGGGATTGACTCTAAAATGCATCCTATTAGCTTATGCTTTACACACTTGAGCTCCAGACTGCCCATTGTTTTGAACACTATGAAACATCCAGCATGGGGGACCTGGCTGGTGAAAATGGGTCAAAGGGGGTGGGTTTTTGAGAGTATACCTGTTGTAAATATCTTCTGACCCTGTTCGGGCCAGAAGTTCAGACCTGCCCACGGTAGCTTTTACCCCCACAAAATGACTCAGATGCTTACATTAATTTCACACTGTTTGGCCTATGTCTCAGGCACATTGCTAGCTAGCTCTTTCATCTTAATTTCCGTGAATCTATCTGCCACGTGGCCCAATGGCTCACCTGGGTCCTACATGCTACTTCTTTGGCGGCTGGATAGAATCTAGCTGACTTCACCCTCCTTCTACCTGTCTCTGCTCTGATTCCTCCACCCACTTCTACGATGCTCCACACAGGTCTAAAGAGCTTCTTTATTTACAGGCTGATACAGAGAACAGTCCCACCATATGTACCCCCTTGTTCTGGTATAGCTCTCTCCACTTCCATCTGTTACCATGTGAACAAGCTCAGACTGCCGACGTCAGAGTCTGAGCCACTCTCAACACGATGTCTTCCCATCTTTCCCATTCTGATGGCCTGAAATCTGTCTGAAACCACATCTAAAATTAAGCCTTTACCCCTTCAGTTGTTTCTGTTGGGCATTTGGTCACCACCACAAGAAATATAATGCAGCATTCCTTGGTGCTCCTTGGTGCTGTCTCTGATCCCCCCTCCTCCTGGCTTTTCTTAGTCTCTGCCACCACACCGTCACCTGAGAGTAAATGGTCAGGTCAGTTCTAGGTGATGAGTACTGGGATTTCCATGTGTCTTTCTAAGGAGATGTGGTTCAACCCATAAAGACGAGCATCCTGGGCATGTAGTGAGTTAGCAGCACCCTACCTCAGACCCTTCATATTAGCATCATCCCTGTCAACTGAAGATGTTTCCGGATATTGCCCAATGTCCCCTACAGGCAGAAATATTCTAGTTGAGAAGCAGTATCTTAAGGCTTTGATTCAGAAAGATTGAATGTTTAATCTTGAATCTAATTACTGTTGCTGTGACCTTAGAAAACTTTGGCTACATTTTCTTCTCTTCATCTCACTTCACTACTGAGTTGCAGTGTTGTTGAGTATTAAAAGGAGACTATATGAAAAGCAATTACTGAGCAGTGAGAACCAAGAAACAGCAGCTGCTATATTTCATGCAATGGGGAAGTTTCTTTGGCAAGATTCTCCACAAGGTCTCCAGATTTACTACCCTTGACCCTTGAGATACAAAAAGGCAAAGTTGCTATCCCAGGTATTCTCTCCATCCACTATGAGGAATCAAACACCCCCATAGAGCCCAACCAATGCCTTCCCAGCCCCAATAACTACACCACCAGATCTGCAGATCTCTATGTATCACAGCCACAGAAGGGCTTGAAATGCTGGTGTGTGCAGAATGTTAATGTGACTGTCTTGCACCATGTACAGTATCAGCCCAAGAGGACACTGGAAAATCTACTGTGGAGACAGAATGGGGAAGGGAAACATGGTAGGTGTCAGTTAGTGGCTTCTCTGTAGACTTGGCCTTCCATGCCATGACCTGAAATCTCACACTGATGGACTGTCATTGCTGAACTGATCTAGGTCCCTCACTGATTCAAAGACAGGAGCAGTGCCATGTTCACATGTCTGGCACTTACACTAAAAAACAATGCCTGTCACACAACAGATACAGAGAAGGTTTTTGTTAGTGTGCTACCAAGATTACCAGCCTCTTTGATGGAAGTGTTCTATAAAGTTCTGCTACGAAGAATCCAAACCCATCTCTATATTTCTTGAGTTTGTACTTTTTAGACTTCTACCCATTGAGTAGTTTCCAAGCATTCTCAGGAAAGACTAATATGCCCATCAGAAATCATAGAAGTTACTTCTCATCATCTTTGCATGGGGTTTTTAATTTTTGTAGTCTTGGTTATGCACATGTGGGAGAGGGGCATGCAAGTGTAAGTGCCTAAGAAAGCTAGAGGAGGCAGGTCCCTCTGGAGCTGCAGTGCCATCCTTAGGAACTGAGCTCCCAATTCTGGAAAAGCAGTATTTATTCTTGACCACTGAGCCACCTTTCCAGACCCTTAGTTGGTCCCTGAGGCACAATCTGTATAATTTCAACTAAAATACAACCCACATGACTCTAGCTGAGTCTCACTGTACTGCTAAGAGGAGGCAACAGCACAGAACGGACCCTTACCAAAGACTTGAAGAGTCCAAAATACTTTCATCTGAACCTACCAATGGCTACTCTAAGTCACCTTCCTTTTCCTGCATGCTTCTCCATGGGCTACATTTGGGACAGAGACTCCCCATCCCTGGAGCAATCTCTAGACCTTCCTCTGACCTGAGGTATAGCTCCATTCAAGTTTAGGAGCAAAATAACAGGAAGCTGCCCCCCTCCATCCTGCCCATCTCAGAATGGCTGGCAATGGAAACATCTTCATTAGGAACAAGGGACTCTGGTTACTATTGTTCCACTCCCCAAAATCATTTTAACATGTGGATTCATTCATCTTAACAATAACAATAAGAGGTGTTGCTTCTATAGTCCCAGTAACACAACTCCTATCCCATACCCAGTGTTTGTCACGGTCATTCCTTGAAAATGATCAAGCCTACTCATCCCTCATGAGTAAGGGCTGAATAAATCTTGTACACAGAACACCAAATCACCAAGAAAAAAAGTCTTCCCGTATAAGATTTAACATGTATCACAAAGCCAAGGATTCAGCATCTCAGTATGCAGTGTGTCCACTGACTGGTCCAAATCTCCCTCACTGTGATGGGTTTGGTTACACCTCAATTTTAACTAGTTAAAGAGATCAATCTAAGGTCAGTTCCTTAAACTATGGGAGAATATTGGGGTTTCTTGTTTGATTGTGGATCAATGGTGAAGAATGCACAGTGAGCGCTCTTGCTGAAGACCTGAGTTCAGTTCCCAGCACCCACGTCAGGCACAATGAACAGCCTACAACTGCAGTTCCGGAGGTTCATATGCCTCTTTCTGGCCTCTGAGACATCTGTACTCACATACACATAGACAATCACAAAATACATTATTAGAAATAAAACTCTTTTAAAAGCTCCCTTCCTGTTTAAGAGAACTTTGTGCAAATGCACAGAAGCTAAATATAGGTGATTGTTATTCCTTCCACACTTTGGCACTCAAATCAAGGGCATGCTCAAGGCCAAGGCTACTACGGTGATGCTTTCTGCTGCTCAAGTGCAGGCTCTGCCTGCACATCACAGTCATCCTGGATTTAAGTCTTCATTATGACAACAGAGGGGAGTGAAATGTCAAGGAGGAGGGATACCGTTATATCATTCATACAAGGCTTCACTTCAACCAATAGTGCTCCAAGTCCAGCCCCATCTAACACTTTAAATCATGAGCAAGTCTTATAAAGATCAAAGTTGGGAGAGATTCACTTTCACTGGCCATGTTAGGGGCATAGTCCTAGAGCCCATATCTAAGGGGTTGCAATGTATCATGGTAACAGTATGACATGGCGGCTGTCTAGAATGCCAGCAGTGGTCCTATAAGGCAATGGCAATAGGCACAGCTTATGTCAGGTGTCCATTGTGCTGAACCTCTGTTGGTTAACCCATTGTCTGCAGCCAGAGTTTCCATGTTTCCACATTCAATCCCCAACACTGATTCTGTGTGAAAGCCAGGATTATTCAAGCTTCTTGCTTCTATCAAACAGCTAGACATAGCTAGAGAAAGACTCACAACCATACAAAAACTACCTGGAATTCCTACAGTCTTCCTTTAATACAAAGGTCCTCAACCTGTGAGTCACACCCCGTTCTGGGGGTCGAATGATCTTCTCACATGGGTCACATATTAGATATCCTGCATATTTAGATGTTTCCATAATAGTAGGAAAAGTACAGTTATGAAGTAGTAATGACAATGATTATATGGTTGGGGGGTCACCACAATGTGAGGAACTGTATTGAAGGGTCGCAGCCGTAGGAAGGTTGAGGAGCACTGCTCTAATACATTTGTTTCCTTGTTCTGCAGGAACCCTAACTTACCCTTCTGTGCTCCTCAGCTGCCTCTGATGCCTCCCTCAGTGTCACCACTCTCCATCTGCATCTTCAGCTGACAGCATCATTCCTCACCACTGAAGGAAGCAGGAGCAAATAAAACACATCAATACCCATCTCCCACTTCCTCCTCCTGTTGCAATGAATTCTGGTCCCTGTTTTGGTGGATCCTTCACTTGCCCCACTAAAGTTCACGTCCATTCCCCTAATCCAGCACTGCACTGCCAGCCACTGTCTCCCACACCGTCAATTCCCCTCTCTAAAAGTATTGCTGTTTTGGTCAGCATCATTATAACCTACACATGCTGCTGCTAAATTTAAAAACCTTATCTCTTCCAGGCTACCTATAGCACCATACTTAGACTATCTGACATGACCCTAAAGGCCAGAGAGGTTTGCCATCTACCTTCTTATACTGGGATCCTCTCTGTATTGTTCTTGCCATAATATGTGCTTGTTTTTAATATGGTTTTACTTTCTCTGCCTTAGCTACTATGGTCATATCAGTATATTCACTGATTCACTTCAGTGAGCCTTATATGCCATTGTATACCATAGGACATCAGCTGTGACCAAGGCTTCACTTCGTAAGGAAAGAAATAATGTGGTTGATGTCCACAAAACTCAATAGTATTTAATGCACCCTATCATCTGAAAGCAGCTTATGAGATTCTAAAATGATGTCTGCCACTAAGCCCCTGGAAAGGGACAAGTTTGGAGCCAATGCTGCCCTCTGGGGGTACCCAAAATATAGGATGATGTATGTGATCTGCACCAACAGTCAGGACATGAAGCTACATCCACCCACCTAAGACACAGGCAATGAAATGGGGGGCAGAGGTACATCCCAAGTGACTATTCACCACTGTGTGGAGCAGCAACTGAGTCTAGTTGTAGCAGTGATGCCCCAAAGTGGCCGTGCCCATAGTCTGGTTCCCTCTCCTCTCAAGCCTCCTCAGCTTCTGCCATTTTCCAAGCCACATTCCTCAGTCCTCCAAATGGTTGTATAATGGAGGAGCCAGGCACAGGGGACCTCAGAGTGTGGGCTCTGGGTTGGTGAGTTTGATGAGCATTTGAAAGATCTGCTCCTTAGTAAGTTCTTCGTTATCTGTAAGAATTAGCTGTCCTCAGGATAGGCAATCTGTGACCAGGCAATGTAGGCACAGAGGTCAAAGCATCTTGGAAGGGAGGCAGGGGAGAAGGGCTCCTGAAAGGCCTCCTGAATCATCAAAGTGTATTAAATCTTCATCATTTTGTTTTTAAGATCTGTGAATTTTAGGGTTCCTTGAGCTGCAAATCACACACACACACACACACACACACACACACACACACACACACACTTACACATATATACACACACACAAACATATATACCCACACAAACACACTCACAGACACACATACATACATACACAGAGACACATACACACACACAAACGCACAAATAAAAAAGCAAATCCATCTGGTTTACACAGTAAAAAAGGGAACAGGTATGTTGACTCCTAAGTATCAAGGTTCCAGGGCAGGATGGCTTCTGGCATGTTTGATCAGCCCAGGGCTTCCCTCACCACAATGAGACCACAGAGCTTCCATCCTCAAATCTCCTCTTTCTGCCACAAAAGTCAGAAGAACAAAAACAAGGTTATTTTCTCCAAAGTTCCCACAAATACCACTTGGGTCCCCCTCGTGCTGGATTATGTCATCATCCTTGCAGCTGTCACTCTGGCCCTTGGAAGCACGAAGAAGACCCGCTGAGATGTGAGGGTTGAGTCCTTCCATGAAAGCAGCCAATTTAGTAAACCCCACAGAGCCTGGGCCTGTGAGTTACAGCCAGTTGCAAAGGAGCCCCAACACCAGCATTTAAGACATCTGACTTTGAAAATCACTGCTGTGCTTTATGTTTTATGTTAGTGATTACCTGCTCCCATTAAAACTAAAGATTCAGAATGAGGATGTGGCTTATTGGTAAGATACTTGTCTAACATGCATTAAGCCCTGGATTCAATCTCATCACTGCAGAACCCAGGTGTGGTGGTGAATGCCTGTAATCTAGCGTGGGGTTGGTGGGGGTGGTCCTCAGGTAGAGGCTAAAAATTCAAGGGTCATCTCTGGCTACATAATAAATATAAGACCATAGTAAATAAATAAATAAATAAATTCTAAACATCTAAGCAACAACAAAGTCCTAAATGGTTATTCTAGTTTCTAGACCTCTAACCCCTGTCTTCTGGGTCACTAAGAAAACGTTTTAGAAAGGAAAGCTTGTGTGTTTGCAGGTAAGAGCAATGGGCAAATTTAGATATTCCCTGAGTTCTAGATGCTGAATCTAAGCAATTGTTCACACTGTCATGCTCTAAAAGATCACAGCAACAAGAAGAAGATGCCCAGATATCACCCCCCAAATGCCAGGAAGATGCCAAGGGCAGCAGAGTTTGCTGTGTTCAGCTTATATGGTTGGTGACTCTGGAGTCTTGAGAAAATGACTCAATTATGTAAATAGGAAAGAAAATGAACTTTGTGGGGCTGAAGAGATGGCTCGGCTAGTGACATACTTGGATCACACACATGAAACTGGGGTTCAATCCTCCAGACCCCACATGACAAAAATTAACAATGTGGTGACACAGGCTTGTTATCCCATACTGGGGAGGTAGAGCCAGCCAGATTCCGGTTGCTGGTGAGCCAATTCAGCCTAATGAAGGAGGTCCAAGTGTCAGTGAGAGACCTTGTCTCAAAGAATAACATGGATGGAGATTGACACCTGAGACTGACCTCTGATCTCCAGTGCATGCATGCACACATGCACCTGTGCATACACAAATGCACATATGCCCATACACTAATAATTCACACAAAAATATTAAGATATTCTTCCATCTTGGGCCATGGAGGTTTTTGGACTATTTTATATTCCAGAACTTTCTGGCTCCTTAAAATGTTCAGTAGGCCCCTCAAATTCTGTGAGTATATAAGAAGCATTGTTGGAAAAGTCTATAGTTCATCCCTGTCTTCAGTGTCCCTGTCGGCTGGATTGATGCTGGGGGTGGTGGCAGTAGCTGTCTCCTTCGACTGTTACATTGTTTCCAATTCAGAAAAACTTCAAGGAAAAAATGGCAACGCATTTTGTCAACCCTGGGAAGAAAAGAAGGCAATGTTTTTGCACACACATATGGTCTCTATAATTTCCTTTTAAACACAGTTTGACCTAGGCCTCTGATAGAGACTGCTTGATTGTTGGCAGCAGGCACTGAGGACCCACTTCTGCCCCAGGCTGAGAGCACCTGGACCTGATTTGTGGTCCTGAATGGAGCCCTGTACTGTTGGGTGATTTTTATACCATTTCTTTGTTGGCTGACCTGCCCAAAGCTGCTCCCTCCACATGCTAGCCAGCTTCATATGTTTTCCAAGTGGGTGGTGATCTGGAATCCATAAATAATGAGCATGGGGGAAATTATGACCCTAAAATAGAAACCAGAAATGTGTGTTCACAAAATGGAGCTAGCTGCCCCTGAAGCACGAGGGCCTTTCTTCTAAGATAATATGCCAGTCCTGGGAGTGTCCATAACTGCCACACTATGCACCAAAACTTGATTAAACCAATTCAGACAGCTTGAATAGACTTATGAAGTGATTGCTGTCCCCTCCACACGCACATCCTATCCCTGTCCCTAATCCTATAGCTTGTTTATTTTTGCATCACTGAAATCAAAATACCTGACTCTGGCTGGCGAGTTGGCTCGGAGGTTAAGAGCACTGGATGCTCTTGCAGAGGTTCAATTCCTAGCAACTACATAGTGACTCACCACCACCTGTAATGAAATCTGGTGCTCTCTTCAAACCTGCAAGAATACATGTAGTAAGAACACCAAATATATAATTAATAAAATAAAATAAAAACTCAGCTATAGTACAATGCCTTAAAAAAATTCCTGACACAAAAACCTAAAGGAAGGAAGATTTACTTTGCTTCATGGTCTCAGATCATCTCAGTCCATCATGCCAGGAGGCATGCCAGGAAAGCTTAGTTCACGGTGGTAGTAGCCCATGACAAAGACTGATCACTTTATGGTAGACCAGGAAATGGAAAAAGAAAGCCAGACTCAAGGGCTGGGTGTAAACATCAAGGGCCTGCTCCTGGGGACTTACTTTCACCATGTAAGACTCTCCTCCTGAAGATGCTATAGCCTTCAAGTACAGTGTCATAAGCTTTCCAAACAAGAGCTTGTAGAGACATTTCAAGTTAAACCATGGTTTCTGGGATACAAATCTCACAGCATCATACTGAACCATACTCCTGAAGACGGTAAGTATTCACAATATGATGATAAGAAATTGTATATTTTAACAAATTGAAATATAGATGCACTGAAAATATTAGGCAGGAGGAATATTTAATCTTTATTTTTATTTTATGGAATTCCCCATCACTCAGGCTCTTGCTGACAAAGTGTTATTATATCATGTATAGTTTTGGATTTGTTGGTTTGACTTTTGTAAATCAACTCAGCCATCTGGGTCCATTTTCAGCTCTGCCTGCCTCCCTGTTTGTTTTTCCTGTCTTTGAGCATGTATCTCACTCACATCTACCATAGTCACAGTACCCTAGAGCAGTATGTGGTTCTTATAAGGTGCCATGACCAGAGAAAACACTAGATGTTAGACATGTTTCCATGCATCAGCACTATGTAAAGGTAAAAAAAACACAACCCAAAAGACCTAGCACATAGATTGTGTTTGCTCCGGGAAATGCTTAAGTTGAATAAAAACTGTGATGAAAACACATTTCTTCTCCCTCTTTATTTTTTTCTCCCTCCAGGTGTTTGTGAATGATTGTGTCAGAGGCCACAGGCTGATGTCATGTGTCTTCTTTGATTGCTCTTTGTCTTATCTTTATAGACAAAGTCTCACACTGAATAGACTAGCGAGGCTGGATTCACATTGAACCAGAAGATCACTGGTTGGTTAGGTGGGGCAGTTAAGCCCAGGGATCCTCCAGCCTCCCAAGGTCCTCCAGGTGCCGGGGTTACAGATCTGTGTCACTATATCTGGCTTTTACATGGTTCTCAGCTCTGACCTCAGGGCTTCGTGTTTGCATAGCAAGCCCTTTCACCAACAGTCATTTCTCTAGCCCCAAATTTACTTCTTGGATATGATTTTGCCATCACTCAAGTTTTAAAGGATCTAGAAGTGGTAGGGAGGAAGGGAGAGTGCAGAACTCCAAACACAATACACATGATATGTAACAATCTAGATGCAGCCATGTGACATAACCATTCCTCGTGGATGAAGGAAGTAAACAAAGTCCATTTCCTCTGTTATCTCTTTTCCAGCCCAAGAATTCCTCCTCAAACTGGAATTTGGAGACTCACTGTCCAACACCCAATTCCCTCTCAACTAGCTCTGTCCCTGACAAGTGCAGGCTTTCACAACTGAGCCTGACATCTGCTCATTTTGCCTCTGGGTTAATAAGATGCTTTCTCTCAACAGTGGCCCACACGGATGACTTGGGCAGAATCTGCCTTCTCTAGGCACGCCTGAATCCCAGAGCCTCTCTACCTTGTCTGAGCTAAGGAGGCATGCTGTTGATTCCCTTCATCTCTGAGCCTACATCTCCATCACAACAAACCTCCATTGCCTCTGACTCCTTTCTTCTACCCCACCTCACTTCCCGCTGACCCTCCAGCAATGACATTCCACTCACAGCTGAAAAGATTTGGTGCCCTTTTTTGAACAACGTTCATTAATAGGACCTCAATATATCTCCCCAGACCTGTGTCATCATCCAAACTAATACCTTCAATAGTCCTTCCGGTATCTTTCATCACCCTGTTCATTCCAGGTGTGTTCCTAAGTGATTTGGTGGGAGACGGCTATTATTGGGACATAGGACATTCAGTAGACTTTAGTCATCCTTCTCAGCAATCTTGTGGTTCAGGGAGGACCCTTCATCATCATTACCTTTGTCCCCTGGCTGATCTATGCTACCCTCTCCCCCATCTCATTCACACCTATAGTAATGAGAACCTAGCTGTATCTCAGCCCAGTGTTTTTACCATTTCCATGCATCTGGTTTCTACAGGGGAGCAAGAGGGAGTGTCAATGAGTGCATACGCTCTTGGGTAAAGGAGTTCTGCTTCATTCACAACTTTTCAGAGAGTTGTTAGGAAAGTTAAACTCATTTCCACTCCAACATTCTTCCTCTTCTACCCCTTTCTCTGGACTGGAGAAGAAATATAACATAGTGTCTATGAAAATATGATGGAATGATTAAGAGGAAGCCAGAAGTTTCTTCCATTACCCCTAAAGATCACCAGAGGGGACTTACCAAGGATGGGGGGGTCCTTCTGACATTCCACAATTACCTCAAATTTCGTCATTTTCTCCCCGTCTCTGCTAAAGCAATCTATAGAAATACTTACTGCCTGGCTCCCTTTCCCTTGTCCCTGTTTCTCCCCTAGTTTCATGCCTCCCTGGATTCTCCAACTATGTTTTTCTCCCCATAATCTTTATTATTGAAATTAAAGGTCTCTATGCACAAAACTCCTCTCTCAGACACATAAAGACACATGGCACATAGTTCAGACTATGCATACCTGTGCACACACTGCAAAAGGTTTATTGCCCCGAAATGTCGACAATTTCACAGATTTATTCTTTGAAAAGTGAGTTTTTCCCTTCTGGGACAGACCTGGAAGGTGTTAGTGGGGGGAAAAGAGAGGCCTTCGTATTTCACCAGCCCACCCAGGTTCCAGCCATCCTACAAAGGGAGGGAGGGGGAGATAATGTAAATCACCAAGATTAAGGACTGGAAATGCTATTCACTACAAAGATTCAGATCATCTATTAGGGAGACTTGGAATAGCAGCTAGTTCATCTACAGGTGGGTTAGTACCTCATTTAGCAAGTTTGCATATGCAGAAACAGAAGCTACAGAGCATTGACTCATGGTGGGCACCAAGAAAGCTCATACATACTGTCTGCCCAAAGCCAGGATTCTGTATCAGATTCTGATGCAGGATTATCTGGGTCAGCCTACAGAAGTTTTGGAGCTACCAGGAATTCCACTACGTTATTATTTCAGAGTCTTCTTGAAACAGATTTTGATTCTTTCAACCTTTGATACACACAATCCCATGAAGGATGGAAGCTGGCTAAGAAATATGGGGTACATCAGGTCGTATGAGGAAGGGAGAGCCAGATACCTCTGTAGACAGCTAGGAGAGAATCTGAATGGTGTTTTAGCATGTCCTGGAGAGAGAGAGAGAGAGAGAGAGAGAGAGAGAGAGAGAGAGAGAGAGCTTATAACTGCAGTCCCTGGTCGTCAAAAAGCAAATGCAGGTTTGGATAGCATCACAGATGTGTCTAGTGGGCAACCAAGAGAAGTACAGTTCTTCCTGGACCCTGGCAGACCACAAGAGAGGGGTCAGGGTTCAATTCTGAGCATCACTCTAGAAGAAGGATAGTGACAAATTGAAGTTCATCTGGAGAACTGTAGACACTAGAGGGATGACCTCTGAGCAAAGGCTCTCATTTCCTTGAGTAACTCAAAAACGACAAATGTTTTTATATTCTGCCTTGTACAGAGAGAGAGAAAGACTTTCATCTCTTCACTCATTATGAGACAGTCTGTAGAGAGATCTACTACCATGTAAAGAATTGTTTGAGTCATGGCTTTCTTCATTATACTTAATATTATAAAAATCATAACTGGTTGTTTGAGCTGTGTATCCCTTTAAAAGTTTCTTGAGAGTGAGGATTTTTCTGTTATTGTCATTTGAATATGAAATGTCCCCTTAGGCTCATGCTTAAACATTTGGTCCCCAGCTGACTATAGAAGTGCATCACTGGGGGGAGGGGGTTAAGGTTTATCAGCCTTGCCTCATTTCCCATTCTCTTTATTTTCTTCCCGGTAATTAGATGAAATGTGATCATCAGCTTGCTGCTGCCTATTACATCTACCAACACCAACACCCCTGCTGCCCCGCCTCCCTGCCAAGATGGAGTGCATCCCCTCAGCAACTCTAAGCCAAATTAAACCCTTTTGTCATCTAAGTGGCTTTTCTCAGGATATCTTATCACAGCAACAGAAAAGTAACTAATATATTAACACAACTTTATGGTGTGGTGTCTCCAATGCAAGTCCTAGCCCAAAGAAAGATTCCAATGAGTCCTGGTTGACTGACTGACTGAGGCATGAGTGATAAATGGAAGAATGATCCAATCTCTAGATCTTTGGATTCTAATAATCTCACCAGTACAGATGGGATAGGAGAATAAGAAATACCCCACATAATATATGTTTAGACTGGAGGAAGGAAGGAGACGTTCTAGTATCAGGCATTTTGTCACTTAGTCCTCACAACCTATGAGGTCATGCTATTATGACATCTATTTTCCAAATGATCAAATTGATTCACATAAATGGAAAGGAACTTCTCTAAAGTCTCACAGGGAGAGATAGTAGTCCAGATTTGAAGTGTGGTGCTAACCCTGAGCTATTCTCACTGCCTGGCATTACAAAGATGGCTGATCACAGGGACAGCCCTGTGGCATCACTCACATTTTCTGACCTGATGTGCAAAGGCAAAGGAGGCTCTCCCTTTCTCCTGAGAAGGCCATTGGACATATATAACTGTTCTCTCTCTCTCTCTCTCTCTCTCTCTCTCTCTCTCTCTCTCTCTCTCTCTCTCTTCCCTCCCAGATTATCTTTAATAAACACCAAATAACTGTGCTTTATACCAATTTACTCTAAAATTCTTTTCTGTGTCTCAAGCTAAGATCTGGCTGTGCCTAAGCAGGGCTCCACAAAGCTCCCCAGGCTATGCATCTGGGGCTGTCTGTCTGCATCCCTGCTGCTGCTGTTAACCCTGAGAGTCTATTAGTACAAAGCTCATATAGAAACAGCTGCCTTCCCTGCCACCAGCAGATCTTTGCTTGGTTTGTAAAATGCTTTAACTTTTCATTTTACAGACCTAGAAGCCACAGTTTTCTATTCAGAGGGAGGGAGTAGGGAGCAAGAGCTGTTGAGATTGAGCCCAGGGCTTTGCACATGTCAAGCATACACTGTTCTCACACACCTATAGCTGCAGCTTCAGGTGGATATTGTTAAAGAAAAAAAAGAAAAGAGTTGTGAGGATATATGGCAGTTCTATAGAGTGTGGCTGAAGGTTGGGAGTGTGGCTCAGTGGTAGAATGCTTCATATGCAAGGCCCTGAATTCAATTCACAGCACAACAAAAAAAAAGGGGGGGGAGAGTAACAAGCCAAAACATAGTGCATGCTATGAAAGAAAGACAAACCTTTTCAACAAATAATACTGGCTAAAAGACCAGATTCCATTCTTTCACTGTGCTCAAAAAAATCAGGTCAACATGAACCAAAGTCATAAGTCTTGAACTTCAAACTACAAAATGGTTCCAAGTAAACACAAAAGAAATCACTGAGAACCCTTAAAGTCCAGATAACCAAAGTAAAGCTAGACAGATAAGAAGCTTTGACACAACCTGGGAACAGTCAACAAGATTAGGAGGCAACCTACCAAGTGTGAGAAAGTATTTACCAATGGCAGATCTGACCTTTAAGGAATTGATATGCAGTAAGTATAAGAAACTGGAAAAGCTAAACTCCCAGAAGCAAAGAATCCGGCTTTGAAATAGGCTAAAGAACAGAAGGCAAATGTGGTGTCGCATGCCTGTAATCGCATCACTCAGAAGGCAAAGGCAAGGGCATCTCAAGTTCAGGGGCATTTTGGACCATACCGTCGGTTCCAGACCCACCTGAGCCACAAAGTAGCACTAGTTCCAGTCCCCTTGATGGGAAAGTCTCCGCAGAATGGGCCCAAAACTTAGTATAAACTATAGATCACACCAGATGGACTATAGATCACACAGCATGCTTGCCTGAAAAAGATCAAGGTCTTGCGTTAGATCCACAAAACAAAACAAAACACACACACACACACACACACACACACACACACAAAGATGTTTCAAAACAGCCAACAAATAAATGCAACCACACTCCATTCATTTCACCAGTTATTGTAAAAGTAGGAAAGTTAAATGGGATGTTATCCCATTCCAGTTCAAGTGGCTATCATCCAAAAGAAGGGGGAGGATGAAAAAGACAGGGATGAGGGTGGGGTATGGGAATGGCAAATATTGTCAAGGATAATGAAGATAATGGAGTTCATATACAAGTAATGAAACCATGAGTTAATACAAACACTATATAAAACACTATAAAGATTCCTCCAAAAATACAAGCAAGTATAAATAACTAATAAATAAACAGGAACTAGAATTACCATCCAACCCAGCAATTCTAGTCCTGGGTATGTACTCAAAGGAAATGGAACATCATTCGTAACCACCAAAGTGCACTAGCAACCCAAATGCCTTCCACTGGTTAAATGGATGCAGAAAATGCAGTGTTGAATAGTGATCAGCCATTAAAAGGATAAAATTTTGTCCTTTGCAGCATGGATAGGGCTGGAGGCTGTCTGTTGAGTGAAAGAAGCCAGACACAGAAGGGCACATACCACATGTTCTCACTCATGTATGGAAATCAGTGTGCCAACCTAGAAGAGTGGTCGGGAACTAGGGATGAAGACTGTGGAGGAAAGAGGGTACAGAAGTAAATTAAGGGGGAGTTTTAGGGAATGGAAGAATTTTTCTGATGAGAGGGGAAGAAAGGATAGTTGAGGATGGGAGAGGGGTAGAAAGACAAGATCAGTGCATGATGAATGAGTGTATAGAGCATTGCAGTGAGTCTCATAATTTCTATAGTTAATAAGGTGTTCATGATAATAACATCAAAAGGGGCCAATGATGCCTGTCTATTCCCATACCAGGAACAATGCCAGTGCCTTCCTTGGTGAATGCTAAGGTAGCTGATTGCATAAAACAACCATATCTTTTGCCTTGAAGTGTTTACAATAAAGTGGTACCTAGTGATGTGGAACACAGCAGAAAGGATCATCATAAGAAGAATAGACCAACCATTGCTCAATATGGTGGTGCATACTCATAGTCTCAGCTTCCTAAGATGCCATGACAGAAGAAACATGAGTTCAAGGCCAGTCAAGGCTACACAGTGAGCTCAAAGCCAGACTGAACAACTAAGAGACTTGTTGTCCCATCTCAAAAATTAAAATGGCTGCAGATAACCCTCTGTTCAATCATCAGTACTAGCAGCAGCCGGGGGGGGGAGAGATTTTGAATTAACAGTTTTGAATTAAGGTTTCCAGCAAAAAGGAGGTCAGTATGACTACTATCCTTACTTTACAAATGAGTTGACAGAGATTCAAAAAAGGTGAGTAACTAAAAAAGATCACAAAACTAGTGAGTGGTAGACCCAGACAGACTGACTCCAGAGCCTGTACACCATCCAGGGCACACTGCTTCAGATGACAGGTAACAAGAAGTGTCACCAAAGATCTGTGTATCTGAATCCCTAATGGCATCACACACTGTGTCAACTGCAAGAGAAACAGAGTGGCCTACTTAAAGTACAGCATCATCAATCAAAGACTGACTTCATATGTCCACAGTAAGAGCATGCACATGGCCTTGTCAGCCCTTCCCCTTCTGTTGAGACCTTCCCAGCAAAAGGCCTAGAACTAGGTAGACATGCCTTCTGGATCCCACCTTTAAAGAAGTCATCTTTCCAAAGCCATGATGTCTATGAAGACTAAGAAGCATAGCTTACATACCACTTAATGACATGTTGATCAACAAGTGTGATCTCAACAAGATTATACCACCTGGTAAAATTATAGGCATCTTAATGTATGTCTGATTCTTTATGGTGCCACATAAAGTTATGTTAAACTGCCTAACAATGTATTTCCCAGAAATATAACCAATGTTAAGTTAGTCAAAACTGTTGACACCCTGATGGAGCTTGGCAGGCGACATCTCTATCCCAAGGAGCAAATAGCATCATTCAAAGCAGAATGAATGGTCCAGGAGGCTCCTCTTCCTTCAGCATCATCTTTACAGGGTTCCATAAGGGAAAGACATAGGCTGAATCCCTAAGTCAGGGTTTGTTTGCAGACTGATACTCAACTGATCCTAAAAGGCATGAGGAAGGAAGAGCCTTCAGAAGATCTTGAGAAACTTATTTTTTTCTGTAAACATGAAAGACATCACTGTCAATATTACACACTTAAAGCTGTAAGTATCTGTAGGAGCCATCTAAAGAAAGGGGTATCAGAAAACTGTACACACTGTCCTCCTGCAAAAATGGTCCCAAAATAACTTCATAGGGATAAAAGCTGCCAATATCTGTGGAAGCTTCCAGAATAGGAAAGGCACGAAGGAAGCAGTAGGTTGACTTTTGTTATACAATTCCTCTTTTTCCTCAGTAACCACATTGGTTGAGAAGTGTTGGACTGTAGTCAGACATTTCTCTGTCCCGCCTGGTCAGTCCTATAGCCATTTAATCCCAAATAATCATACAGAAGCTTATATTAATTATAAACTGTGGCCAATGGCTCAGGCTTATTACTTGCTAAAGATTCTTTAAAACTAACTGTTGATTCTATTTATGTTTAGCCATGTATCTTGGTACCTTTTTCAGTGCAGTATTCTCATTTTATTGACTCTGCATCTCACTGGTGTCTGTTCTGCTCTTCTTCTTTCTAGAATTCTCCTTGTCTGGTTACCCCACCTATACTTCATGTCTGCCTACCTTCTGGCCAGTCATTGTTTTATTAAACTAATATTTACAATGACAAGTATCTGTAGTGTACAGCATAGTCCCACAGTAGTAGTACATTCACTTTTAAACTACTTATATAACAGTGATCACCTGGTCAGGGCAACCAATTGCCTGTCAACTAGAGCAATGAGATAAATGTAAAGACCTTTCATGGGGTTTCAGAGAGACTTTGTGGAACTCACAGTAGAGGAGGGTGCCCACTGACACTCCCAATGGAGCAACTGTAATTATGACTGCAGAAGAGCAGTTATAGGCACTGTGGAATAAACAACAGAGCCATTGAGTATCCTGTGCTGCATACAAAGTACAGAAGCCGTGTGACCAGCATACACCATCACCTCGTTGGAAGTGATGCAGTGTGCAAAGATGGCTATGTTTTGCAATCTCTATGCCAAAATCAAATATAATTCAAATGTCAAGTGTGGGAGGAGGAAGAGGAAGATCTTAAGAGGCTTGGAGAGCAAGTGGTGGTGAAACAATGACTGGCCAGAAGGTAGGCAGAGAAGAAGCATAGGTGGGGTAACCAGACAAGGAGAATGCTAACCGACAGATTAGCATCCACTGTCAAGTTAAATGGATTTAGAATAACCATGGAAATACATCTCAGAGTCTGTCTGTGAGCATGTTTCCAGAAAGATTTAAATGAGGAAGGAAGATTTACCCTACATATGAACAGATTCACCCTATATATGGACAAAAAAAAAACTCTGATCCCCTGCAGAGCCATAGTTTTGTGTACATGTGAACACACACACACACACACACACACACACACACACCACACACACACCACACCCCAGGTCTCATGCATCAACCTATTTTCCAAGTACTTTATTTGGCTCAGAACTAGTTTGGTGATGGTCCAGCTTAACTAGGATTCATGCCTAAAATGCTCACTGGTTGATAGAGGAAAAAGTAAGTGTCAGCTACTTCCCCAAATATCAATCCTGAGATCTGCCCTTCATGTTGTCACAATGGCTCAGCACAGACCTCAGGATCAAACAGCTCTGGTTACATTAATCAGTTTTTCTTCTGTCATTTGGACTGTTCCTGAGAGCACCGCCACATGCTGTCACTATCAGACTGCCATGTGAATGATGCCCACAGAGATGCAGCATGCCATCTCCACTGGCAGTGAGTAGACTGGAAGTGCTAAGTCAAGCAAGGGCTACCACCATACTGATTCTGTGTGTCCCATAGGGTCTAGCTATAGGATGACTATCGTAATGTCTACATTCCATCCTAAAGAATAAATGAGATCATCTTAAGCATCAGTAATTGCTAGTAATTATCATATCTCAAGTCCACAAAGAACTCCAGAGACTATTAAGTTCTAGGAATTTTGGGGAAAGAAGTCCATGACCAGAATCTTCCATAGCCCTCCCTATATGAATCACTTGAATCCCCAGCCTATCTCAAAGCTAAGTGACTACTTCTTAGATAAAATCTCAATGGAATTGAGTGAATGAGAGGACAAGAAAGATTAAGTTTTGATCAGAGCATAGAAAAGAGTTTATACTTCACATACCATGGCATCTAGCTTGTCACTTGGCCCTATTTTCTACATTACATCATTATAACAACGGAGACATTAGACTTTTTCCCATATTATCCAGGCAAGGTCATTATTCTGCATTAACAAACATAAGAGTTAGAGACAACAGACACTAATCCCTCAGACTCATGCTAGATACTTCTATGTCACTGTGACCAAATACCTGACAGGAACAGCATAAGACTCATGGTGGTTGGTCCATCCATCATGGTGGCAAGGTAGAGCAATGGTCACAGCTGTGGGAGCATGTGTCAGAGGCCATTCATGGCCAACCAGGAGGTAGACTGCAAGACTGGAACCTGGGCCAGGATATATCTTTCAAAGACCTGACCTTGTGTTCTGCTTCCTCAGGTAGGCCTCTCCTCTTCAAGGTCATCACTGCCTCTGAATAAGATACCACCATCCATCAGCTGGAGAACATGAGTTCATAACATGAGCCTATGGGGAACATTTCAGGTTAAACCGTTATCATTCACCTTATGATATACACATTGTACAGCTAGCCATACACATGTACATTACTCCACCTTGGGTGGGGTTCTAGGACTGAGTTAGTCCTAATGTCCTATAGGAAACACCTTCATACACACTGTCATAGCGTCAGGTATCAACTTAACACATCATCATCAACTGATGAAATGTTTGTAGGGTGAAAAGGACCAAGGAAAAACATCCTGCCCCTGATTTGACTCCAAGACCAGGAATTGAAATCCCATCAATCCTTGAGCTTGCCCCAGAGTCAGTCTGCAGAATCCAGCCAATCCCTGAGCACAGAATCACTCCAATGCCTGTACCCACCCCAGAATCAGCCTACAAAATCCCACCAGTCCCAAGACATCCTGGAAAGATCCACACACATGGGGCTGGAGAGATGGCTCAGCGGTTAAGAGCACCGTCTGCTCTTCCAGAGGACCCGGGTTCGATTCCCAGCACCCACATGGCAGCTAACAACTGTCTGTAGTTCCAGTTCCAGGCAAACACCAAGGCAAATAAATAAATAATAAATAAATAAAGTTTTAAAAAAAATTAAAAAAAAAGAAGATACACACACACACACACACACACACACACAACCAGAAACCCTATATAAACTCTACCGTTTCTGTTTGCTGCTGCCTCTCACCCTTCCTGGATTTTTCCTTCCCAATAAATCTTTTCAGTGATGTTTGTTGCATGGTGTGACAGCTTTGCTAGAGCAGAGCCCAGCTGTAACAGTTTCCCCTGGAACCAGACAAGAGCAGAGCCTTAACCCTTTCCCTGGGTAAACTTTCCCTAGTGGAGCAGAGTTTTAACACCACTCCAGACCTAATCACACCTGTGACACTTCTCCAATGCAGAGCAGAACTGTAACAACTTCGCTGGGGAAACCCTCTCCTGCTGAAGCAGGTGTTACACTTGAATTGGTGAGACCTTTCCTCGCAGCGGATCTGGAAGCTGCTATGCTTAGTGACTTTGCAGTATTCCTTGGCTCCCAAAGGCCAGGATACCTTTCCATCCCAGCTGTGGTGCTTACAATGCCTCTATCAGATCAGCCAGTGGGCCTGTCTGTGAGGCACTTTCTTGATCACTAATATATAGGAGAACCCAGCTCACTGTGAACTAGTTGGTCTAGGCTGTGCAGTAGCTGAGCAATCCAGGAAATCAACGCCAGTAAGAGGTTTTTCCTGACTCAGTTCCTCTACAGATTTGGCTTCAGTTCCTGCCTCCAGGTTCCAGCCTTGAGCTCCTGCTCTGGCTTTCCTTGATGATGGCATATGGACTATAAAATAAACCCTTTTCTCCCAATTTTGGTCAGTTTTTTATTATAGCAATGAAGAGCAGACACTTATAGCCCATGTAAAAATCATCTTTTCTGTTTATAATTAAATCCACATCTCACCTCAGAGAATAGAGAGAAAAATTCAAAGCATTATCTGTGGTCCACGGTTGGGTTCACACAGCAAGTGAGGAAGACATCAGGGCTCCTTATCCACAAATGAGAAGATGCAGAGTCTAGAAAAAGGACATCAACCATAGCGACAGAGGAGGTACTCATTCACAAGTATGTCTGGTCCTTACAGGTCAGCCTATACAGAGTCTACACCCAATGCCGCTACCCTCAGTTACACACAGGACCATCACCTCACAGATTTTTAAGAAAGAACTGGCCTGGGGCTGGAGAGATGGCTCAGCAGTTAAGAGCACCGTCTGCTCTTCCAGAGGACCGAGGTTCGATTCCCAGCACCCACATGGCAGCTAACAACTGTCTGCAGTTCCAGTTCCAGGCAAACACCAAGGCAAATAAATAAATAAATAAATAAAGTTTTTTTAAAAAAAAAAGAAAGAAAGAAAGAACCGGCCCATAGTTCACCTATCAGGCTACTCTCGGTTTTGAGGAAACTCATTAACAGCACCCATTACAATGTCCATTTCTCTATAATGGGGTTGTTTCCACATGCTAACTGTCCACATTAATATAATTTTCCAGCATTTAGATTCGTGTCTCTTTAGAGCTATACATAAGCCCAGTGCCCTGACACAAACTAATAGTGTAAACTGAAGAGAGACACCTCAACCTTTCCATCGAAACTTATAAAATGAGATGGAGTTAGGGAATTTATTTGTCTTCTATTGTTGAGGTCTCTCCCAACTCTAAAATTCTTTCCTGTGAAGATATGCTGCAGGGTTTTCTACTTCAGTCTCCAGGGCCCTTCCTTACAGGGAGCACTTTCTAAACTATTTCTTGTTGAGAACTGCATGAATCACTGTTCTGTTTATCTGTCATTCCCAAATGACTCTCTTCTGCCCACTCTAACACTAAAAACAGTGATGGAGGCACTTTTATTTAAATCCAAGAAAAATTAACTCAAACAGTTGGACCAGCCCTTTAGCTGAGTCAGTAGAACCGGCACACAGCCCTCAAGACCTCAGTTTCCAATCCCAGTACTCAATCCTGTCCTGGCATCCCAGCCTCTGATTTTCTGGGCTCTAGGTTTCTCCCAATAGCCTTCCTGTGAGGTGGTGTGCCCCTTGGGCTCTGGAATGACCTTGACTTTGATCCACCCATTCTCTGGTCCATCTTAGCCTCTCTATGCCCTAGAACTAAAGTTGCAGATGGTTATGAGCTACCATGTGGGTGCTGGGAACTAAAGCTAGGTCTTCTGTAAGTGCTCATAACCACTGAGCCATCTCTTTGGCCCCTATGACATATTTCTTAAGCAGAATTTCCTAGTGACAGCAAGGGAGCAGTCCAAGTCACAGGACAATCTTCACATGTTCTCCAGAATCAGTCTTATTCATCGAGAAGTCATTTTATGTGGACAACTTCACCATGCCAGCAAATGTTTACAAAATGCTTTTAAGCATTGCCTTCTGTAGTAGTCAGGGTTCTCTAGAGAAACAGAACTGGTAAAATGAATATATTAAAAGAGAATTTGATTGGCTTAGACAACAAGGTTAGAGTAGTCCAACCATGTCTGTCTCACACCAGAGAAATGGAGAACTCAGTAGCTGCTCCATCCACCAGCCTTGCTACTTTCCAATCTGGCTCCAAAGATTTCAAGGTCTTCAGTCCACAGTGAAAGCCAGAAGAAGCCAGTTTTACTATCAGTGACAGAATCGGTAGTGGCAACAGCAGGGTAGATGACCTCAACAGCAAGAGTAAAAGGGTGAAGCTGTCCTATTCTGTTCATCTATGTTGTCAGCATCCAGAAAGTGTCACCCACATTTAAGGTAAGTGCTCACACATCAATTAAAGGAACCAAGACAAGCCCCTATAGGCCAACTGATGTTGACAATCCATTGAGGCTCTCTCCCCAGGTGATGCTAGGTTGTGACAAGTAGACAAAACCAACCATCACACCCTACAAAGCTTTTAGAAATAAAAGCATGATGAGTCAAGGGCACACAGCCCAGCATAGTCCATACTTCTCATGCAATCCAAAATACCCCATACATGGAATGTGACTTTTCAAATCTCTTGACTTTACTTAAACCTTCATTGGAACTTGACATTCTGTTTCTGGCTTTACCAGCACTCACATTAGGATTCTGAGATACTTAAAATGATTTCTCACTGAATAAAACTGATTCTGGAGAGCATGTGAATTATCCTGTGACTTGGAGTGCTTTCTTGAATGTCACCAGGAAATTCTGCTTAAGGAGTAGGTTATGTAGCTGGAGAGATGGCTTGATGGTTAAGAACACTTGCTGCTCTTACAGAGGACCCAAGTTCAATTCCCAGCACCGACATGTTAGCTCATAACCACCTGTAACTCAAGTTCCAGGACACCTAATACCCTCTTGTGAGCTTTGCAGACACCAGGCACACATGTGGTGCACATACATTGTAGGCAAAACACCCATACACACAAAATAAATCAATCCCCTTTTTAATTTTAAAGAAGTGTGTCATGGCTCTACTTAAAACTGTAACAGGGGCTGGAGAGATGGTTCAGTGGCTAAGTGCACTGGCTGCTCTTCCAGAGGACCTGGATTTAACTCCCAGAACTCACATGATGGCTCACAACATCTGTAACTCCAGTTCCAAGTGATATGATACTCTCTTCTGGTCCCCTTTCACACTAAATACAGGTCTGTATGCATGGGAATAAGATAGGCAAATCACCCATACATATAAAGTAAAACACAAATAAATTTTAAATTATGACAGCTCTTTTGTGTACAAAGGAGACCTGATGAGAAGAGATTTCAGAGAGGGAGGAGGAGAGGGGAAAATTGGGGGCAAAAACAACTAACACTCATTAAGTAAATATATGAACCTGTCAAATATTTTTTTTAATTAAAGTAAAAAGCAATGACAACAAGGGACACAGAGTTATGATTAGCTGAGTTTTGCAGTTGAAAATAAAATAACAAGAAAGTGAGGGGTACGCAATCTCACCACGCCAAAAGGACTTTGTCCCCCATCTTTCCCACCCCCCATCCCTTAGCACCACGTGGACCCTTCTGCCCCAGGATCCCTTCCACTTTCATGCTACACATGTCCTTCCCAGCCCCATGTACCGGAGCCTTCTAGTCATTCTCACGGTCTCCTTTCTAGTCTTCTGACCTCGACCCACACTCACAGACACACACATATAAACTAGAAGCAAGGGCCTGCAAAGGAGAGACGGTAGATGCCATTTGCCTTTCTAAGCCAACATGCCACATCTAATATAACATTTCCCAAGTCCAGACATGCTCCCATAGATTCCCCAAGTTTGTAAGGACATTGTAATGCAGCTTTGGAGAAGGCAGGAAAGGGGTATCCCAAAGAAAGGGGCACCAGAAAGGCCTGCAAAGAGAAGAGAAGCAGAAGGACATGCAGGACAAAGCCAGAGTGCTCCCAGTTTCTCTGGGCATCCTCTGGACCAACAGAACTGCCCCCTGCCGTGAACAACCTGCAAAACAGGAGGGGGCAGTTTCTGCTTTGGCCAGACTTGTCAGTGGCAAGAGCCATGCCACCTTACCTCTTGAAAAAGTAGCTTCCCTCAGTGAGGACCCGAGTCAGCACAATTCCAAGGGAGGATGTCTCTGAGGAAGCAATAGGAAACTGAGTCTTCCTTTATGCAGCAATAGAAGACTGACAACTAGGTCTGAGGCAAAATGGGATACTCACTGTGTTCTCCCACCACCTCCACATCCCCACCTCTGTCTCTCAACCCCCGTCCCTATAACCAATGCTTTATAAAGAGAGGATTGCTTTGGCTCACAGTTTTGTGAGTTTAGCCCATGATCAGTTGGCCACATGGTGCTGGAAGCACATGGAAGGTATTGCCTACTCATCTAAGGACTGGAACGGCAAAAGAGGAAGTCCCCAGCTCCCAATAGCCCTCTTGTCCCCAAACACTTGATGATCTGCCACTAGCCTTCACTTCTCAAAGGTTCCACTACCTCCAAATGGCACCAATCTAGAAACCAAACCTTGAACACATAGGTCATTGAGGAAACATCTTAGATTTTAATTCTATTACCTACATGCCTTAAATTGACTTAAATCTCACTGCTCACCCCACTTTGTATCTCTGTCAAAACACTACCCATCATTTTTATTAACACACAAATTATACTTACTAAAGGTCGGTGTGATATGCCCACCAGGTATACAGCATCCATTCATCAAATCCAACCTTGCTTTGTCTACTCCTTCTACTAGCATTTCCCTAATTTCTAGCCGCCTCCAAAGTCCCATGGCCAATCATGCGCTGTCAGTACTCAGGCATTGTACTAGTCAGCCCAGGGTCCTATGGTCATGCGTGTGTTGCCAGTACTCGGGAACATACCTAGACAGCCCAAAGTTACGTAGTCTGTGTGCATCCAATCTAAGCGCAGGTGCCAATCCCCTTATTACAGGCAAGCTCGTACCTCTCTCTTTCTCCCTCCCTCCCTCCCTCCCTCCCTCCATCCCTCCCTCCATCCTTCCTTCCCTCCCTCCTTCTCTTCCTCTTTCTCTCTCTCATTCTTCCCACAATGCCATTCTGTACCTGCTTTCTCTCTTCCGCTCTCCCTTTCCCCCAATAACACTTCCCACTTGAGTGCTGTCTACACAGCATCTCAGTCTCTCACCAGCCGTGACTGCTGTCCGCCGTTTTTTAAAAAAATACATTTTTCTCCCAGTCACCAGCCTCTATTAATGACTCATATACATTCAGGTCAACCTTTTTTTTAGTCCTGACAAGTAGGAAAGAGTATGCAGTGCTCATCTGTCTCTAATGTATTTTGCTTTATATTTCCATATGTTTGCTGAAAATGACAGAACTTTATTCCTTTTATGACTGAATAATACTTCACTGTATTATATATCACATTTTCTTAATCTATTCATGTACTGACAGGTACCTAGTCTGATCCTGCAACTTAGCTATGGGGAATATTGGGTTCTCTAGAGGAAAAGAATTTATAGAATGAGAGAGAGAGAGAGAGAGAGAGAGAGAGAGAGAGAGAGAGAGAGAGGAGAATTTATTAGAATGGCTTACCATCTCTGGTCCAGCTAGTCCAAAAATGAATGTCTACCAATGGAAATTCCAAGAATCCAGTAGTTGCTCAGTCCATGAGACTGATGTCTCAGCTGGTCTTCACTATATACTGGGATCCCAGAGAAGTAGACTCTAACGTCAGTGAAGGAGTGGATTTTCCAGTGAGCGCAAAAGCAAGCAAAGAGAGAAAAAGCTTCCTTCTTCCATGTCCTTTATATAGGATGCCACTGGAAGGTGTGGTTCAAATTAAAGGTAGATCTTCCCACTTCAAAATATCTTGATTAGCTGAGTGGTGGTGGTGGTAGCGGCAGCAACAAACACCTTTAATTCTAGCACTTGGGAGGCAGAGCTAAGTTAGATCTCTGTACATTTGAGGCTAGCCTGGTCTACAGAGCGAGTTCTGGGACAGGCTCCAAAGCTACACAGAGAAACCCTGTCTCGAAAAATAAAAAAATAAGATTGCTTCTGGTTCCACTTCCGGGACCCAGTGCTGGCTGCAGAATCCCAGCGCTCTCTGGAGCAGGGGCAGGTAAACTCTGTCCCTGACCACATCCACAGCTCCTGCTGAGGGAAACCCCGCCACACCACGACCTCGAACTGAGCAAATCAACTACAGGGGTTTCTGAAGGGCAGATTCAGACCCCGCCCAGAGGTCAGGAGGGGGCAAGAGGCCTCAGCGCCTGGGAGGGAGAGTTGAGCTCCCATTGCTTCTGGTTCCACTTCCGGGACCCAGTGCTGGCTGCAGAATCCCAGCGCTCTCTGGAGCAGGGGCAGGTAAACTCTGTCCCTGAACACATCCACAGCTCCTGCTGAGGGAATTTGCACGGCTCCCCACCACGACCTCGAACTGAGCAAATCAACAACTGCAGGGGTCTCTGAAAGACAGAATCAGACCCTGACCAGAAAGGTGACAGGAGGCATACAAACCCGAGTGCCACAACTGACCAGGACCTATCTAATCGTGAACCACTGAAGCCATGGGCAAACATCAGTGCAAAAAATTACATAATACTACAAAGGACAACATGGTAACTCCAGAAGAGAGTGGCGATCCTACAAATACAAGGCCTAAACTGAGCAATGAAGAGGAAACAGAAGGAAGCAACACCAAAAATTTCTTTTTGATGTTCATCGAAGCTCTCAAAGAAGATATGAAAAAAAGCCTTAAAGAAATAGAAGAAAATACAAACAAAAAATTGGAAGAGATGAACAAATCTATGAAAGAAACATGCCAGGAACTAAAAGCTGAAATAAAAGCTGAAATAAAAGCTGAAATAGAAGCAATAAAAAAGGCGCGAAATGAGGCAAAAATGGAAATAGAAAACCTGAAGAAAAAAGCTGGAACTACAGATACAAGCATAACGAACAGAGTTCAAGAGATGGAAGATAGAATCTCTGAAGTGGAAGACTCAGTAGCTCAAATAGATATATCAGTCAAAGAAAATAGTAAAACTAAAAAAGCCATAACTCAAAATGTTCAGGAAATCTGGGACATC
>PVIH01010796.1:0-24527 GCA_004025045.1 Sigmodon hispidus
AAAATGGCAATTCTACCAAAGGCAATCTACAGATTCAATGCACTGCCCATCAAAATCCCAACACAATATTTTTTGGACCTTGAAAGAACAATACTCAATTTCATTTGGAATAACAGGAAAGCCAGGATTGCCAAAACAATTTTACTCAACAAAGGAACCTCAGGAGGTATCACCATCCCTGACTTCAAGCTATACTATACAGCTACAGTAATAAAAACAGCCTGGTACTGGCATAAAAACAGACTTGTGAACCAATGGAATAGAATTGAGGATCCAGACACTAACCCAAAAACCTATGAACACCTGATCTTTGACAAAGAGTCCCAAAATATTCAATGGGAAAAAGATAGTATATTTAACAAATGGTGTTGGCATAGCTGGATGGAAGTGTGTAGAAAAATGCAAATAGATCCAAGCCTGTCACCCTGCACAAAACTCAAATCCAAGTGAATCAAAGACTTCAACATAAACCCAGCCACTTTGAACTTGTTAGAAAAGAAAGTAGGAAATACACTTCTACGAATTGGCACAGGTGACCACTTCGTAAATATAACACCAGTGGCACAAACACTAAGACCAACAATCAATAAGTGGGATCTCCTGAAGCTAGGAAGCTTCTGCAAAACCAAGGACACTGTCAATAGGACAAAATGACAGCCTACGGAATGGGAAAAGATTTTCACCAACCCTACAAGTGATAGAGGACTGATCTCTAAGATATATAAAGAACTCAAGAATCTAGAGCCCAAAACCTTGAATAACCCAATCAAACAATGTGGTACAGATCTAAAAAGGAAATTCTCAGCAGAGGAACCATGAATGGCTGAAAGGCACCTGAAAAAGTGCTCTTCATCTTTAGCCATCAGTGAAATGCAAATCAAAACAACTTTGTGATACCATCTAACACCTGTTATATTGGCTAAGATAAAAGACACAGATGATGGCCTATGTTGGAGAGGTTCGGAGCAAGGGGAACACTCCTCCATTTTTGGTGGGAGTGTAAGCTTGTTCAACCACTTTGGAATGCAATAGTTCTTTCTCAGAAAATTAAGAATCAATCTCCCCCAGGACCCAGCAGTACCACTTCTGGGTGTATACCCGAAAGAGACACATTCACACTCCAAAGGTGTTAGCTCAACTATGTTCATAGCAGCATTATTTGTAATAGCAAGAACCTGGAAACAACCTAGATGTCCAACTGAAAAACTGATTAACAAACTGTGTTACATCTACACAATGGAGTACTACTCAGCAGTAAGAAAAAATGATATCCTAAAATTTGCAGGCAAATGGATGGATTTGGAGAATATCCTCCTGAGGGAGGTATCACAATCTCAGAAAGATAAGCAGGGGATGTACTCACTCATTAGTGGTCTCTAAACAAACAAACAAGAAAACAAGCCAAGCATGCCCAAGCAGCAAACCACAACCACTGAATAGCTTGGGATCAGAGACACCCTGGACTGACCCTTCGGATCCCACTCCAACTATAGGAACACCTGACTCACTCTTGAGGGAGGGTGGACAAAACTGAATTTGCCAGGAGTGCAGACTGATCCAAGCATTATTGGCTCAGTGGGACCATAGGTCTGTCTGCTCCCTGCTCAGGGAGGGGATGGGGAGTTGTGGAGAAGAAAAAATGACCTGATGTGGTGGGAGGGGGAAGGAACCTTGAATAAGGATATACAGGGATGGAAAAAAAATTCAGAGGGAAGGCTGAACACAAAGTAAATATATGTGTAGCAATCTTATTTGTATTATCACCCTTGATAAGTCTTGCTTATGATTTTTATCTTCTTTATAGTTATTGTTAACTTCTCAACTTTTTAAAGTCATTTTACTGTTTTTCTTGATAAATACAAAATAAATAAAGAAAAAAAAAAGAAATTAGACTTTTGTGGACAGTGAGACAGGTCTGCTCCTGGCAGCACCAATGTATTTCAGGAAAATGATGGGCATTGAAAAAGCTTCATGTGGAATTTACTTCGTGGCAACAGTTAGCCACTGAACAAGAAACTGTTCTGGTATTGACTGCTTGGCATGCAGGTTCCATGGGAAAGTGACCTCTGAACATTGGCAAAACAAGCTGAGATGGTCCTTCAGGTTCCTGCTTTGCAGAAAAAATTGCCAGGCATCCTTCTGGACACAAGGAGAAGCAACTGATGGACTGTGTCAGATTTCCTGCATCACTGAAAGGTTTGCCTGAGACTTTAGGCCACAAAGGCTAAAGGTAGGTGCCCCAACATTACAAAGGAACTTTGGGTGACTGTCCAGGCAGACATGGGTCATCTCTGTCATTTTCTAGACTTTGAAAGTTGCTTTCACTTCCTGTTTATTTGCATAATAATATATCCTTCTGTGATCTTTGATGTGATTGAAGGTTTAATAATTGTAGGTATAGTTCTTTTTTGTTTAAAAGGTATATTAGATATGAAACTTTAGACTCACAATGATAGGGTAGATAATGGAAAACTCTCTTTAATTTTGTGAATGCAAATAGACTAGATATTGTGACTGTAAATTCTGCTTGAGAGCTGTTCTGTTGTAATTTTGCTATATGGAAATTGAAACCTTCCTTTTTAATTAGACAGAAAAGAGGAAATGTGGTGGAATGTTCTTTGTATGCTGTAAATAAAGCACTGTTTTGGCCTATGCACAGCACCGTAGAAGTGGGTGGAGAATCAGCGCAGGCAGGCAGTTAGAAGGGCGGAGTTAGTCAGTCTCCATGCGACCCCCAAAGGAGGAACATGTAGAGGTATGGGTCTGAACCACAGGCTAAACCACATGGCAGGAAGATTAATAGAAATGGGTTGATTTAAGATGAAAGAGCTGGTTAGTAATGTGCTTAAGATATGGGCCAAACAGTATGAAGTAATATAAGCATCTGATTCATTTCTTTGGGGATGAAATCCACCGTGGACCAGGTTCCAAACCTCAGCCGTGCGTGCGACATCACAAACCTTCCAGACCCAAAATGGGCCAGGAAACTTTTTACAACAGTTCATTTTGTGTTTTGTTTTCTTAGGTTCTATTTCAGTAATTTTTAACTCTGATTTTTATCATCTTTTGCTGTTAACTAAATTTGCATTAGCTTTGTGCTTGTTTGTACACATTTTGTGGAACATTGTTAAAACATTTATTTGTACTCTTTCTGATTTTAATGTAAGTACTTAGAGCTGTAAGTATATTTCCCTTACATACTGTTTTCAATATGTCTGAGAGATTTTGTTGTGTTGTGTCTTCTTTTTCATTTATTTCCATTAAATTTCTTTTTTCTTCTTTAATCATTCAGTCATGAGTTATTTAATTGTATGAGTTTTGTTTGATGTCATATTTAAAATTTATCTTACTGTGGTCAGGTAAAATATAAGGAGTTATTTCAACTATTGTAAATTTACAAAAATGGAGGTTTTGTTTCTGATATTGTCTACTTTAGAAGAGTTTCCATATACTGCTGATTTGGGTGCACATTCTTGGTTTTTGTGTGAAATATTCTACAACTATCTGACAATTCCATTTCTCTCATTAATTATTTCTGATTTATGTTTTTTATTGTTCAGGTAACCTGTATATTTGAGGTAATGGGTTATAGAAATAAACTACTCTTTGTGCCTTGATGTTAATATGTGCCTTTTAACCCAGTAGTAATTTCTTTAATAAAATTGGTATGCCAAAGTTTGCCATCTATATGTTTAGTATTGCAACACTATCTTGGTTGAAGGTAAATCTAATTAATTTTATCAGTTAAAAACCAGGAATCAAATATCAGAGTAAAACCTGAGAGATTAGAGAAGGAGAGGAGCAGCCCCTAGTGACATGCTACTTCTCCACTCCTCCAGTCCAAAGGGCCTAGTTCCTGTCTCCACCCTGCTTCAACACTTCCTGCTCCTCTCTGTACAAACCTCTAGATCCCAATGGTTAGCTAGTGGCTAGCTCCACCATCTGATCTCTCAGCAAGGTTTATGTGTCAGAAAGATTTGATGTAAAAATATGACAATCAATTAAAACAAATTTTTAGAACAATATTTGAGAGTTCTTTATTGTAAATATGATTACTAAAAAGCACCAATTGAAAATTAATATTTAGATTTTACTTATTTTAATTCTGGAAATTTTCTAGTATTATGGTACTTAACATTTTCTTTGAAATGATATGTGAGAATATTTAAAACTAAAAATTTACCTACTACTTTTATTGTCTCTGCATTTTTATATCATTATGTTGGGTCTTTGATATTTTAAAGTGTAATACACAAATGTCAGGAGAGTAATAACAGTACTATTCTCATAAAATAATCTTCTATGTATATGCAAAAAATAAGATATTTAAAGAAAAGTTGAGAAAATACCACCAATAAGTACACATTTAAATACTTTAAGTCAAAAGCAACAATCATCATAATTTTACCATTTTATTTGAAGCATTAACTAGATTACGTCAAAAGTGTACTTATTTTTCTCTTTCAAGATTTTTTTCAAAATAAATAAATTATAGGTTCTTTAGGGCAATATTTTTAAAAAATAAAATACATTTTTGTTTCAATATTTGCTACTTAGTGAATTATTTAATTAATAAACCTTTAATTTATTTTTATAAATGAATATTTACCAATGAACCTACTCATTAAATATTTATTAATTAATTATAAATTTATAAATATTTAATAATGAATCAATATTTGTTAGGTATTTACTAATGAATATGTACTTATTAAATATTTATCAATATAAAATATTACTGTCACCTTTTACATTGTACATCATCTCCTTTAATCTTTGACATAATATTAAGTAGACTTGTATATAAGTAATGTGCTCAAAATCACAAGATGTAAATAGTAAATCTTTCATAACTCATTTACCTCCATGTAGATAGGTATAAAAGTAAAAGTCAAAAACTTTTGGAATAATATATATAACATCAAAGTACACGATCTCTTAAAGTTGCTAAGAGTAGAAAAGAGTGTACAAACATTTCATTCCATTATTATTTTTCATTAAAAATAAGTTACTTCTAAGTTTTGAGCTAGTTTTCCAAATGATGTATAGGTAGTACTTGTATATTTTAGCTTATTTTTAGATATAATTTTATATGAAATATTGAGACTCATTTTTCTTTTAAAATATTTCCTTTTATATAACTAAAGTGATTTTCCAATTATAGTGCTAATTCTATTATTATTGCACATGTAACATTTCTTGAAAAAAATAATAAAAAATTGAGACTCCTGAAAATTCAAGAATGTTCTAAGTACCTTTGTTTTCTTGCTAAACTTATAATTATTGATAATAATTACACAAGTATTTAAAAGAATGACAAGATTTCTTTCCTAAAGTTTCAATCTTGAATCAATGTATTTTATAAACTATAAACTATGTGAATATCTGACTTTGACCTCTAAGTCTTCCCTTGTTTCTTTGTATCCATCTACAGTTCACTGGACTTCTAACATCATATTTTCAGGATTATCAGGTCAAAAATGTCATAGAAATGCTCATGTTAAAGGCCAAGATATCTTGTATATCATGACAGACAGTAAATAACAACACATTTATACTTGAGTTTTTATTTTTTTAATTATTTTTTTACAACACAATTTTTTAATTGACTCAGGGAATTTCACATCATGAAACCCAATCCCACTTTTTTCCAGTCCTTCACCCCCAAAAGAAAATTAAAAAACAATTTAAAACAAAACAAAATTAATAAACAACCCCCCACACACACACTTTGCTCCTCCATCTTTTCTGCTTCTCCAATGCCTCATTAGTCTTAGTGGCATTGGGAACTATGGTGTGTCACTCAGTGTGCCCTTTTGTCTTCAGCTTTACTTGCAAATGTTCATTGCAATGCAGATCCTTTTTATGATTTTATTGATGTATAAGAATATCAAAAAATGAACACTGAACAGAAATTCTATAAATTTTGAAAAGATGAATACACACATGTAATATACACAAGTTAAGAATATAATCAACACTCCTGAAGTACCCTCCACCCCATGCTGTTTTCCTATAATTATTTTCTATTTTTAGGATTAGCACTGTTGTGACTTATAACAGTTTAGATTAACTCTGTTTTCTCCTACTTTATATAAGTTAAATTGTATACTATGAACTCTTGTCTTCTATGCTTAAAGGATGTTTGAAATATCATATTGATCATTGCTGTATAATATTCTATTATATATACCTATAACTTAGCTTGCTCTTGTTGATAGATATAGAGTAGTTTGCAAATTTTTTTCTCATTTATTTATTGTATTTAATTTGTAGAAGTGGATGGCACAGTAGCAAATTCAGTGGAATTTTAGGAGACCAAATGCAGATGGATACTCATTCCAAAGAGTATCATTGTAAGGAAAGGTGAAGATCCAAGATATTCATGCTGAAGATTTCCCCTCTTTCAATGAAATAAAAATGCTTTTGCTTAAGATCCACTAATGAGTAAGTACATCCCTTGCTTGTACTTCTGGGCTTGTGAGACCTAGCTCGGGAGGCTATTCTCCAAATCCATTGATTTGTCCACAAATTTTAGTATATCATTTTTTTAACTGCTAGAATTTAATGAAAATGAATCCACAACATACCCAAATTTATGGGACACAAAGAAAGTAGTGTTAAGAGGAAAATTCATAGCACTAGATGTCTACATGAAAAACTAAGAGAAATCTCACACAAGAGACCTCACAGTTCAGCAGAAGGCTTTAGAACAATTAGAAGCAAACTCACCTAGAAGAAGTAGATAGCAGAAAATAATCAAACATAGGGCTGAAATCAGTACAATAGAAACAAAAAGAACAATACAAAAAAATCAATGATCAAAAATGGTTCTTTGAGAAAGTCAATAAGATAGACAAACCCTTATCCAAACTTAACAAAAAGCAGAGAGAGAGAGAGAGAGTATCTAAATTAACAGAATAGGACATATAAAAAGGGAGACATAACAGCAGACACCCAGGAAATCCAGAGAATTATCAGATAATACTTTGAAAACCTATACTCTACTAAAATGTAAAAACTAAAAGAAATGGACAGCTTCCTGGACAAGCACCAATTACCACAATTAAATCAAGAACAGACTAAAGACCTAAACAGACCTACAACACCAAAGGAATTTGAAGCTGTTATTAATTGGCAGTTTTATACATACATGTATAAAGTACATTACAATCATTATCACTACCTCTCTAACATCTTACCTCCCTTCTTCCCCCTTTCCCTACAAGTCTTCCATAGCTCCTATATATATTTATTAATGTTTAGTCTCACAGAGTTTATTCATAATTATCTATGTTACTTTGAGTTTGAAACTATCCACTTGAGCCTTGTAGGCTCAAGGGTTTTTCAAGTTTAGAGGAGAATATTCTTCAGGTTTGTAGTGCTATGTTTCTAGTTCCAATATTTGCATCAGGCCAAGAGTCAACAAATGTGGTGCCACAGTATATTTGCTATTTGTCCAGAGAGTAGTATCCTGCTTATACTATCTTGCCAGTATCCTACTTATAGAAGTTTACTTATATTCTTACTGACATAAATAATGCTATTCCATATAGACAATAATATTTTTAATGGTATTGATTTGTTTAAATGTTTTCATTGACTGGCAAATTAGAAGCTTGGAATCCTTGGTAAGTATATTGCTTTAATTTTGAAGCAGAATTAAAGGTGTGAGATCTTTTGGGTGTGGTTTAAGTTTTTTCTACTAGGAGAAAACCAAATTTCTCAAATGTGAGTCAGTTAAAAAGATCAATTAGTCAAATATGTTAGCAAGCCAGAGTCCACCATGAACATCTGTTCAAATTCAAAAACAAATGTCAATGTGTATGGATCGATTATGTAAGATTCTTTAACTCACCTGACCTTTCAGAGAAAAGTTCCTAGACATTTAAGGTAGAAGAAGTATTTCTCCCAAAAGATTTGATAAATGTCAAAGGATATGCTTGAGTGTTTTTTCAGATTTAGTCTTCAGTGATTACTTATGAACAGAATTAAAAATAATTTATAAGAAAAATCACAGATGGCACTCATCTAAAGTGAGAAAAAGGTTCCTTAAATTTTTACAGCATTTTTCTTTAATTTAGTTCCCTGCCTCTCTTCTTTATCTCTCTAGCTCCTCAACTCCACAGAAGGAAACAGAAAAGAGAAATAAGCAACTTTTCCTTCAATTTCCTTCCTGTTTTCAGAGGTGTACACTTTTTCAAATAAAAAGAAATATCGTAATGACAACTAGATTTAGAGGTTATGGGAGTAGAACATCTTTGTGAAAATTGGGACAATTAACGCCAAAGAAATAAAAAGTAAAACAAAAGAACAAGTAGAAGAAATTTTAAAGATTAAAAAAAAAAAACAGCAGAAAGAACTCTACTATAACTTTGTAAAAGGCAAAAGGGCCAAATAATAATAATAATAATAATAATAATAATAATAATAACTTGCTTGCCACTAAATGTCAGAAAAAAGTAGTCTTTGTGAGCAAATATAAGATTATAAAGCCAATTTTGGGAGGTCTCTGAAAGTTATAAATATTATATTATTTACTAATATTAAGTAGAAAGTAGAAAATGCATGACAATTATTGTGGCTATAACAGAGTAAGAGGCAAGACAGGAATAATATTTCTCTAAGGTATATGATTAGCTTCATAAAATCTCAGAAACAAGAATTTCTACAAACTCTGGAAAAGATAATTTTGATTGGGTTTATTTCAATTAAAAATGTAGAGCTGAATAGGTGAAATGACACGTTTTAAAAATACATTGAGAAACTAGAGCCCCAAACCCTAAACAACTCGATCAAAAACTGTGGTTCAGAACTAAAATGGAAATTGTCAGCAGAAGAATTACAAATGGTTGAAAGACATTTGAAACAATGCTCAACATCTTTAGCCATCAGAGAAATGCAAATTTAAACAACTTTGAGATACCACCTTACAACTGTCAGAATGGCTAAGATCAAAAACACAGATGACAGCCTATGCTGGAGAGGATGTGAAGCAAGGGGGACACTCCTCCATTGTTGGTGGGAGTGTAAGCTTGTTCAGCCACTCTGGAATGTAGTATGGAGGTTTCTAGGAAAACTGGGAATCACTCTTCCCAAGGATCCAGCAATACCACTATTGGGAATATACCCTAAAGACACACATTCACACCCCAAAAGCAAAAACCTGCAAACAGCCTAGATGCCTCTCAAAAAAAGACATCTTAAAATTTGCAAGCAAATGGGGCAAATGGATGGATTTGGAGAATATCCTCCTGAACGAGATCTCACAAACCCAGAAGGATAAGCAGGTGATGTACTCACTCATTAGTGGATTTTAAGCAAAAACTTTCTTTTATGTATTGAAAGTTGATGGATGAATAAAGTGATTTAAAACACACACATATACAGAGCAAAACAAAACTTCTGGTTTGTCTGTAGAAGGATTGCTTAACAAAATTTTGTCCTGGCCATAGTCCATCAGTGGGCAGTAGCTGTGACCTACTATGCTTTCTTTATCTGTAGCTGAGACTAACCTGCCTTGAGAAGCTTTAGATTTTATTTTTTATGTTTCATGTCTATTTTAGAGAAAAAAAGAAGTTTTATTACTATATGGGGTTTTTGTTATCTATTCTGAATATTTTGCTTTTTTACATAATGTTTGATATTGATTTTCAAAAAAACAATTAAAAAACAGAAAAAAAGCAAGCCAAAGAAAGAATATCAGTTAGCAGCACCCCTCCTTAGCCTCTGCATCAGTTCTTGCCTCCAGGTTCCTGCCCTGCTTGAGTCCCTATCCCTATCTTTTTTTGAATGATGAACATCAAAATGGAAGTGTAAGCTAAATAAACCCTTTACTCCCACCCCATCCACAAAAAATTTATTCTCTCATCTGTAGATTCTATGACACATGTGTCCCCTTTATTTATCTGCCAGGTGGCTGCATGGGAAGAGGAGTTTGCAACTTTTCTCTTCTGCCCTTCAATGCCTAAAAGAGGTTGAAGGGTTGAAGGGTTATAAGATTAGGAGAGCTGTTCCTGACCCTTAGCTAAGGCACTAAAGAGAGTGGCCCCTACACCTTGCCTAGACAACAGAATGGAGCTGGCACTAAAGATTTAGTTATGGGAGAATGGACCCTAAGAATGTGAAAGTGAAGGAAATGGCCCAGCCCACTGCTTAATGCTGTTATTTTTTAGTATTACTAGATTCCTGGATAAAGTAAAGGTCTAGTAGTTCTTTCAATAACCCAAGAATATCCATTTTAGTAAATGGTTTGTTTTATCCAGAGTCACTTAACAGCCAGAGAAAAGTCAATTAATGCCCCTCAAAATATTTAAATTCATAAGTTTATAAAGAATACCACATGGTCAAAAGAGGATTAATTATGACAGACAAAGAGCTTTGATCTGAAAATTTTAATTTATATATTTTTAAGAATCTCCCTTATGTTTTAGAGAAAACTTTTGATAAGTGAATACATTATTGCCTGTTTTGTCAATTAATGTAATATTTATGTAGAGAACAAACAGAATGCTTTATTTTATACAAAAGAAGTTGCTTTCTAGTTTTTTATGATGTTGACACTTTTAATCTCAATACCTGGGAGAAAAAAGAGAAGAATTATTGCACAAATTCTGTTTAGTTTTACAATAAAACCCAGAGCCTGATATTGAGAAAAACCTGAACTATAAGAGGAATAAGAAACAACAGCCAATTCTCATCCATCAAACTCCTCAGAACAAACAGGACAAGTCCTATTTTTATGGGTTCTCAGACTGACTGGTTTCTCAAATGGCATGCTGAACTTTTCATTTTCCTAACATATTTCTTTTCCCACCCAGCTATGTTACTTCCAGGTTTAACTCTCCTAGAGCTAGGATTAAAGGTGTATACTACCATTGCCTAGCTGTTAGACCTTAAACTTACAGGAGATCCAGACAAATTTCTGCCTCTTGAATGATAGAATTTAAGGCATGGGTCACCTTCATGGCTTGGCTCTGTGGGTAGATTGTCCTCCAACATTCCAGACTATTTTTTATTAAATATACATTATCTCACCACAAAGAATTATAAATTTAAGTTTGGACTCTCTAACAAAACCCAGCCTCAAAATGTTACTTGATAAAATTCTTATCAAATATAATTTTTTTTAAAGCTGAGTACTTTCATTTAATCATTTTTAAATCAATAAACATTTTATTAAGATTAGTATAGTATTTATTTCTAATAACTTCTGATACTAAGCCATAAAATTAAATAACTTTTTATGTTGGAACTGCCTGCTGCCTGCCCAGAGAGGGAATGGGGAGTTGTAGTGAAGAATAACCTGATGTGGTAGGAGAGGTAAAGGATCTCGAATAAGGATATACAAGGATAGAAAATGTGACTTCTTTGTTCATAATAATAAAATTAAAATTAAAATTAAAAAAAGAAAAAAAGAAAAGAAAAAATAACTTTTTATGGGCTCCTAATAAAATTTTACCATTTGGGGCTTAAATATAACTGCAGAACAGCCTAATAGGACCCTGTAAGTCAAAAATTGTTCTCTAGCTATGATCCTAATAAAACTCTTGTACACATTTGGATATGTCAGATGTTTTGGGTCTCCACAAAATGAGAAATACATTTGCCATTTTCTCCTAATAAGGTTGCCAATAAAAGGGGTTAAAATTATATTTAGCAATAAATTTCAAAATCAAAAAAACTGAGCAATGTCTTAGAAACAAAGTAAAACAAATTAGAAACAAGGTGAAATTTTGAAGGAAAGTAGGTAATAAACTTTGCTAACTAAAAAAAAAAAAAATGAAAATGCCTTTTAGGGACCGGTATGGTGGTGTTTGTAATACCAATACTTTCTGGAGAAAAACAAGTACAGGTATCATGAAAATCAAGAAATTAAGATCATTATTAGCTACATAATGAGTTTAAGGCCAGTCTATGCAATCTGAAACCTTATCTTAACCAATCAGTTAATATTTATAAAAGTCCAAGGTATTTTTGTAGTTCTTCAAAATGGTCACTATACATTACACATAAAATACATGACATATAAAGCTGATGAGTTTTAAGGTTTTTAAAGTCATATTTTAAGGGAAACACAAAAGAAAACTGTCCTTTTAATGTACAATCAAATGACACTGACTGCTAGCCAAAATGAAGTCATAAGGGACCAACTATTAAAAAAAAATACAGAAAAGTACTAAGAACACATTGACTATAGCCCCATACTTGGACATGTAAAACAAATAAAAATAGATGTAAAACAGCTCAGCTTTTACTTGCATGGTGCTATCAATCTATAGCATGTGCAGAGTAAAGTAAGCAAGCAGCAAGGATTTTTTCAAGTGGTGGAACTCAGACTTTATGGGAGTGGGATATGCCAAGGTATTGCTTTTACAAAGCAGAAAATCTTCAGAAAAGGAACTATGAGGATTCAGGATACACAGCAGTATATAGTCATCCATATTACCTACTTCTGTGTCACCACAGTAATAAAATTAGGCATAAGAGCAAAGCTGAAGATAATTATAAAGTTACAAAAAATGTGCTAGAAAAATCACTTTGCACTTAGGAAAACTTGTTTTTGCAGGTGACCCAGGTTCATTACCCAGTACCTTCATGTCTCCTCATAACCTTTTTGAACTCCAGTTCCATGGCATACAATAGCCTTTCCTGCCATCTACTAGTATCAGGCATACACATGTTATACACACACACACACACACACACACACACACACACACAGAGTAATTTTTTGTGCTCTAATAAAAAAGAACTTGCCTAAAGCTCCATGTACAGAACTAGCCACTAGCTAATCATAGAGGCCAGGTATGGTGGCACATATCCTTAATCCCAGAACTTGGGAGAACAAAGCAGGAAGATCAAGAGTTCCAGGCCACCCTGGGCTACATGAGATGATCCAGTCTAAAGGGGAAACTAAGTCAGGCAGTAAGGTTCGTGCCTTTGATCCTAGTACTTGAGAAGCATACAACTTTAATCCCAGGACTAAAGAGGTAGAGACAGGAAGTGATATGTAACAAAACCCTTTCAGGTACAGTCTCAATGGTTTTCTCTCAGGGCCTGAAGATTTTTCTGCTATTGGCAAGGAAAAACCTACTTAAATAGGTTTTAAACCTTCTGAAATAATAATGAATCTACTCACAGTGTATCCTTTAGCTCATTATCTTTATTGTGAATGACAACTATAACAGTGAAGGTATGGGTTTATATACTCACATAAGCAGTAATTCTTTGACAATACAATACAAGGCTTGGATTTCTCAGGGTCACAAAGAAGTGATAAGATTCACATGGGACAATAATTGAGTTTTCATTTATAGCATAAGGTGGGAGTGAGTGTCTAGTGAAAGTTTCTGGTGAGGTCAACTAAGAATTAAATCAACAAATCATTCTAAAGAGGGATATCATGTGTTCTGACTACACTCCTAAATGTAGCTAGGTATAAGGTTAAAAGATTATTAACCAGCAAAATTCATAAACAAGGTAAAATTCCTGTGCTGTTTCCATTCAGCTCCCCATGCGGCCACTTTTCTGACAGATAAGGTGGGTGTCCTCAGTAGCCCAGATGACCTGCAAAAGCAGTGAATGAAAATAAAAAGCATTCAGCCTTTGTTCCCCTATGGTACTTTTGTTTAGAAGTTTCTAGAAGGGACTTTTAGAACTAAAGGTTATAGGTAGGCTGTGGGACAAAAGGAGGATAAAGATCAATTTGCACAAGAAATGGAACCTGTTACCTTTTAGCCATTCTGGTTGTTGTGGTGCAGATCTCCAGCATGAATGTTTGTTTTTACACTAGCAACTAACAATTGGCTGATTACCTTTTTGATATATCACAGGTAATAAATCTCTAAACTAGGATCTTATATTAATAAATCAAGTTGCATGTAAGTATAGGAGTTAAGAATGTAAGATTAGTGGGGTTAGTTTGAGATAATTCTCTTATCTGTAGACAAGGTGAGCTTAGGGCACACCAACTAGTGTTATCTATCTGTAGCTATTCTTGGATATCTGAAAAATGTCTTGAATAAAATATTTTGTCTGAGGGTTGACTCTGGCAAATTGCCTACTAATAAAAAATAATCACAGAAAAGCGAACTATGTGTCTGCTCTGGGAAAAGGGAACAAAGACCTAATTCATGAGAAAGAGGTCTTATCTGTGTGACTGTTTTCACACATAGCTAGGGAAAATTGTCTATATGCCCCAAATGTATGGAGGAAAGTATGCCCAATAAATGATTAATCACACTTTTAGACATTCTTGATAAATAAATAAATCCCAAGGTAATAAATGATGGCAAAATTACAATGACACACAAGAAATTCATTGAAGAAAACAGTCAATATATTCAAAAGGCCTTTGGCTCTAATGTGTCAGCCTTGTTGGTGCCAGCTGGGTTCCGACTTTACATTTCTGTGGCTCAAAGCAGACATGACTGGGTGGAGAGAGGAATATAAGGCAAGAGAAGACCTGCTCAGACTCTCTTTGACCTGATAATTCAGAGAGGTAAGTAGTCTGTCTAATGGCTGGCTCCTTTTGAAAGAGCAAAACCAATACCATTCTAAGAACAGACCTCCATACACTGACCAGGAGCTGAACTCGAGCTCCAAAAATGTGCTGTAACAGCATAATTTAACCAAACACAAACAAGAGGCATGGTAGTAAAATTAAACAAGAGCCTGCAGTCTTCCCATATCTTGCCATAAATCCTGTCAGTATTTTATAACCAATAGCAACTTTGCACCTATAGCCTGACTAATAACTTCACTTTATGTCCCCTTACCCAAGTCTAGAATGCCAAGACACATAATTTTCTCCTTATGGTTTTTCCCTATACATAAACCCTTTGCAATCAGGGTTCAGGGCTTCTTTCTTCACTCACTGACATGGAGAGTGTGAAAAAAAGCCCTTCCCAGGCTCAAATAAAGAAATCTTTGTTTTTGCATTGGGAAGTTGGCTCCATGGTTTTGTTGGGAAGTTTTGTGACACAAGCGTAACTTAACTTTACTTCTCTGATCTTTCAGCATTTACCCCTATATCTGACTCTAGGTTCTTATTACTAAGACCAATTAGGATTTGTATTGCACATATATACAAGAAATCATTCACATAAAATGAAAGAATATTTAATAGAATTATAAAAACATTTGCCAGGCAAGAACATATAGTTAATAAGAGCAATTCTCCTGTCTCTGGAGTTATGGGATTAAAAGTGTAGGTCACCACTCCTGGTCTTTCCCATGCTGAGATTAAAGACATGAGTTACCATTCTCTGACCCTCCTGGCTTGATTATGGGTGGATCTGGTCCCTGATATTCCACACTAGATTTATTAAATATAAAATATATTACCAGAGGAATGGGATGGTTGAGTTGGGGAAAGACAGAAAAGGAGAACAAAATATAGTTATCTTGATAAAAATATAGCTATCTTGATAGAATGAGATTTGTGAGATTAGAGAGAAACCTGATAATAGGGAAATAACCACAAATCCACAAAGATTATCTAAGAAATAGTAAAAAGGGTGTTTAAACTGGCCTTTTCCTATAATCAAATTGATAACCACCCTAATTTTCATTATAGAACCTTCATTCAACAGCGAATGCAAGCAGATGCAGAGATCCACAACTAAACACTGAATTATACTCCCAATTCAGATGAAAAGAAAGAGGAGAAAATATATGAGCAAAGGGGTCAAGATCATAATGAAGAAAACTACAGAAACAGTTGATCTGAACTACTGGAAGCTCACTGACTCTGAACTGACAGTTGCGGAACCTGCACGGGACTGAATATGGCCCTCCGAATGTGGATGACAGTGGAATGGCATAAGCAGTTTGTGGGGCCCCTGGCAGTGGGATTAGAATTTATTTCTAGCACATAAACCAGCTTCTTGGGAGCCCATTCCCTACAAAGGATCATCTTGCTCAGCCTTGATACTAGGGGAGGGGCTTAGTAATACTTAAACTGGATATTCCAGACTACATTGACTCACCCTGGAAGTCTTTACTTTCTCTGAGAAATGGATGAGAAGATGGAAAGAGGGAAGCTGGGGGGGTAATTTGGAGGAAAGAGGGAGGGTGAATAGTGGTAAGCATGTTAAAAGAAAACTTTTTTTTCAAAAAATTTTTTTTATTTATTTTTATTTCCATGGGGAATTTCTCAACATGGTAAAAAGTGACTAGTATATGCCCCTTACTTATATATAAGGAAAACATGACACTGAAGAAATTCAAATACAAAGCATTTCTTTCTATGCAGTCTTTCTCAACTATTCATGAGATTAATTTTTCTATTTAATTATATGATACTTAATTGTAAAATTAATAAGTTAAAAATGACTTACACACATAAGTTTTAATGTTTAATCTTACATTATCAGTAAGGATGCAAATGTAAGACATTGAATAAACTTATTGCTTAATTGGAAAATTAAGAAATTCATGATTTTTTTTAAAGACTTCATTTTTTCTTTTTCTTTATATAAAATTTAATATAAAAAAGCAAAACATCCAGGATAGCTAAAATAAACAAACAAACAAAAAAACATACAGTAATAAAACCTCTCTTTTCTCTAAAATACATAAAACATAAAAATAAAATCTAAAGCTCCCCAACCCAGGTTAGGCTCAGCTACAGATGACAAAAGCACAGTAGGTCACAGCTAATGCCCACAGACGCACTATGACCACCACAAATGTCCACTAAGCAACCCTTCTACAGTCAAACCAAAAAAAATTTGTGTGTGTGTGTGTTTTAAATCACTTTACTCATTCATCATCTTTCAATGAAATAAGAGTGGTTTTGCTTAAAGTCCACTAATGAGTGAGTACATCCCCTGCTTATCCTTCTGAGTTTGTGAGACCTCACACAGGAGGATATTCTCCAAATCCATCCGTTTCTCTGCAAATTTTTGTATATCATTTTTTTCTTACTGCTGAGTAGTATTCCATTATGTAGATGTATCACAGTTTGTTAATCCATTCTTCAGTTGAGGAGCATCTAGGTTGTTTCCATGTTCTTGCTATTACAAATAATGCTGCTATGAACATAGTTTAGCTAATGATTTTGGGTTGTGAATGTGTGTCTTTAGGGTATATGCCCAGTAGTGTTATTGCTGGATCCTCTGAGAAACTGCCATACTACATTCCAGAGTGGCTGAACAAGTTTACACTCCCACCAACAATGGAGGAGTGTTCTCCTTGTTCTGCATCCTTTCCAGCATAGGCTGTCATTTATGTTTTTGATCTTAGCCATTCTGACAAGTGTAAGGTGGTATCTCAAAGATGTTTTGATTTGCATTTCTCTGATGGCTAAAGATGATTCCCAGGTTTTTGAGAAACTGCCATGCTGCAATCCATAGTGCCTGAACAAGTTTACATTCCCACCAGCAATGGAGGAATATTCCCCTTGTTCCACATCCTCTCCAGCATATACTGTCATTTGTGGTTTTGATCTTACCAATTCTGACAGGTGTAAGATATTATCTCAAAGGTGTTTTGACTTGTATTTCTCTGATGGCCAAATATGTTGAGCATTTTTTCAGGTGCTTTCAGCCATTTGTACTTCTGCTGGGAATTCTCTTTTTAGTTCTGAACCCCATTTTTAACTGGGTTATTTATGGCTTGGGTTCTAGTTTCTTGAGTTCTCTAAATATTTTAGAGATGAGTCCTCTGTCACTTGTAGGGTGGGTGAAAATCTTTTTCCATTCTGTAGGTTGTCATTTTGTTTTAATGACTGTGTCCTTTGCCTTACAGAAACTTCTCAGTTTCAGGAGATCTCACTTATTGATTGTTGTTCTTAGTGTCTGTGCTACTGGTGTTATATTTAGAAAGTGGCCACCTGTGCCAATGAGTTGGAGGATATTTCCCACTTTCTTTTCTATCAAGTTCAATGTAAATGGTCTTGTTAAGGTCTTTGAACCACTTGAATTTGAGATAAGCCAAATTTTTCTAAAAGATTTTAAATATTAAAATATTAAGATTTTAAATTATTTCTAAATAATTTTTAATTTTTTCCTGAAGTTATACATGGTAAATATAGTACAAAAGCTGAGACAGTCAGGTGTTTGTGTTTCAATATATTTTATTAATGCTGAAGTATATAATTTAACTCCCACAAATTAAGATATAATCTAAACTTTACTCATAATAAAAAAAAGGCATCCTACAAATTTTTGAGTGTGGCTTTTATCTTAGCCAATCTAAGTGATGCATAACAATGTCTCCTTTGCTTTTTATTCCTTCCTTCTCTGACAAGTGACCTACACTTTTCCCAAAACTGCAATTATCACATATAAATAAACATATTTTTCAATATTATTCTTACACACAACATAAATAAGGTACTTGAATATTAGAAATTAGTATGGAAAAGTTTTCCTAATATTCATTTTCTTAAAAAAAATCCTTAAAGAATAAATTTTTTCACTCAAAATTATTTTTTCATACAAAAAGGTACTGCTATGTAGCAGATTACAGAAACTGTAATTGAAAATATACATGAAGAAACCTGTCTGTATTATTTGATATGTTCAGAACAGGCAAACCTATAGCTCAAATTTAGCTAACTATAATTTGAGTAAATAAATCTTCTAAATCCTTCAAGCAGAAGTTTCTTATTATTTTAAACAAAGTTAGAGGCCGTAATTGCTGTGATATTCATGATTAAAGCAATCTTTGCTCCTTAGGTATTCCAGCACACTAACTGAAATTTATCTGCAGCCATAATGCTAGTGAGTAGTGAAGAATGACTGCCAATAAATACTGGGTTTGTTTTCACCTGATGAAAATGCTCTAACAAATGACTAAAGTGACATTACACTGCACATATTACAAGCCGCCAGTAGATTACATCACTTCAATGAGTAAACTATATGAGATGCAGACTACATTTCTGTAGGAATACTATAATATTTATAAAACGATGACTATGCTAGTTACAAATGTCATAACAGCTATGCAGGCTACCTTTCCTATATATCCCAAAGAATTCTTTGAAGAGCTTGGTAGAGTCTCACAGTCCAGCATGGAGCTGAACTAACAGAGGCTGATCTTGACTTCCTGATTCTCCAGTTTTCAACTCCAAATGCTAGAATTATAAATATAAGCCACTACACTTAAGTTATTTCATTGACATCCTATTAGTCAGCATGCAAAACTCACTCACTTCTTTAGGTGATGTAAAATTTAACCCTGACAACAAGGTCCAGAGTAGGGAATGTCACAATTCTCAAACTGCTAAATAGAAATGTGTGCTTGAACATGTAACCATGATCTGCTTGCATTTTATATAAATAAATTACTCTTGATATCCTCTCTTTACAATATTTTCATTCATCTGGCACCTTAAATTTTGTTGATATTACCTATATGTAATAATGTTTTTTTTACATAATTTTATATATAGTATTCTTATAATCTTTAGAGAGAAGTTTGACCTTTGTGATTTTGCTATAACTGAATAGTGAACAAACCACTTTTCTTCTTTGGGACTTTGCACCATTGTATGTAAGCAATGCAGATATCTAGAATCATCAAAAGCTGCATATGTTATGGGGTTGGAGGACGTGCTTGTAAAATGACCAAAAGTCAGTTTATTTGGTTTTGGTAGTGTTTCTTCCTTAGGCAGAGTCTTAATTTCCTACTCTGATTGAGCCCACATGTGTATGTACTGATCATTTTCTTTTTTTTAATATTTACTTATTTATTATGTAAACAGTATACAGAAGAGGGTACCAGATGTCATCATAGATGTTTGTGAGCCACCATGTGGTTGCTGGGAATTGAACTCAGGTCCTCCGGAAGAGCAGTCAGTGCTCTTAACCTCTGAGCCATCTCTCCAGCCCCCATACTGATCATTTTCAACTGTCACAAACATAAGGTAACAGAGGATCTCATGGAAGAAACAGTGATTGTTTCTACCATCAGGGTGACTTCACTGTGCAAACAAATAGGTAAAATCATATACTTCATACCAAAATGCATGTTCTAACTGCCACTATTCTTCCATAACTCTGTGGTGACAAGGGTGCCACCTAGTGGACTCTCGGGAAAGTAAAGAGGGGGAAGTACAAATTTTACACTTTGGAAACTTGGAAGGGGAAGTATTAATTCAGAATGAGAAAGACAAAACTTCACAATTTCAGAATCCTGGAAAAACACAAAAATGTTATTAATTCAAAAATAAAAATAATGACTACATGTAATAATGCTTTTTTACATCTTTAACTGCATATCTCAAATCTTGATATGTCACTTGAAATTGAAATCAATTTACACAGATTAATTATTAGCTGATCTCCTTTTACCCAATATATTTTAAAATGTAAATGTTTAACATATATAAATTTTAAGAGATCTAAATTTAAGCCATCTTTTTTTTCTTTATCTTAGTATGTTTCTATAAGAAAATAGACTATAAATACTAAACAGTGTTCATTGTCCCCTTTATAGTTGAAGAGTTAAGAAAGTCATTTCCTCATGCTTGGGGTTACTTTGGCAATGCCTATAAATTATCTTCTAGTAGTTCAATTAATTCTGACTTACACAATTTAGTGTTTATATTAATCTTAATTACATTTATTTTAAAAGGTCTTGGAGGTACTTATATCACCAAGGTGTATCCCATATGTTTCATTTTTGTTTTACATTTGTAGAATTTTAATAAGGTGCTTTATATCCCTTACTAGTAACTTGATATGCTAATTTATGTCATTCAAAGATCAAGCTGAGCAGTTTTCCATGATGAATATGACGTCAGGGATAACAGCTTATTCCCCTATGCTGGCAAATCTAAAAGCCTTATATGGTTAAAGAAGTGGAATCACCAACTAATAAGACACATCTAGGGATTCAAGTGTTCTGTTCATTCCACAGTTACAGCCACTGCTGAGAAACAGATGCACTTAAGACTAGCATGAAGTGTTAGAATACAGCTTTGCTTTGTTTATATTTTATTATGAGTTATTAACCACATTTGTCCCATACTAGGTATAAAAGTATAAATAAAGGTGACTGTTTATTAGAAAAGTTATAGAGTAGAAAAGCAAAAATTACTATAGATATTGAAATTTTTACTCTTCGCTTTGTGGAAAAGATAAGAAGAAAGCACACTTTGTACAGAAATTACTATACTTAAAAAAACTGTTATGTGAATTAAGGTTAAATAATATGACATAGGGGCAGGAAATAGAGGCAAAATCAATGTTTTACATCTAAATAGTGCATAAAGATGACTATTCCTTGCTAAAGACCACTTCCAATAAAGAAGAAGGTCTATATTAGACATGAGAGAGAAAACATTCAGTGGCATCAGTAATAACCTAGAGCAAAGAGAAAAAGTAGCTACTGAACATGACCAACAGACTAGATCTGGCCATGAAAGAAGTAGAAGTAGAGCAGAGAGGGGCAAAAGGGGCATATAGAGAGGGAGAATAAATTCTACTGTGCAGAAAATATTATGGTTCATTTGATAAAAATGAATAAATGCTGGGATTGACAGAGGTCAGTGTGGGTGTCACAAATGGCCAGGGTTTGTGTAAAGCTTTGAATAAAGGGATTCACACAGACAATAAAACTTGATTTTTAAAAAACTTTAAAATATTTTCTACTCAAATTGTACACCCCTGTGCTGTCTACTCCTCTAAGACTTCATGTGTCTCTCTAATATTAGATAATATCAGAATTCAAATGGCTTCCATTTCTTATACTACCTGATAACAAATTGAACACAATCAGATGCAAATTTCTATTTGGTATTACAATGAAAACGCAAAGCCAAATATTAAAGAAAAGCTGAAAAATGAGACAGAGGCATAAACTATATCCAGTTATCATCTAGCCAACTCCTCATGCCTGTCTTCTCTATTCCTCAGACTGAATACCTCTGAGTCCTCAATTGACAAGGACATGGTTGCAGGTGAAGAGAAGCACTCCTGCTTCCTTCAGCCTTACCTTTTTTTTTATTCCCAGCTATTTCACTTCCTGGCTCAAATTTTGCTAGTGCTAGGATTAAAGTTCTGTGCCATAACCATCTGGCTGTTTTGCCTTAAACTCACAAAGACGCAGACAGATTTCTGCTGAGATCTGAATGCTGAGATTAAAGGCATGGATTACCACTCCCTGACCTTTATGACTAATAGTTTGACCCTCACCTCTAATTTCTAAGTAAGTTTTATTAAATAACAATATATCACCACAAAGAGGGATGTGTCCGAATCATAGATTCCACAATCTATCTCTCTCTCTCTCTCTCTCTCTCTCTCTCTCTCTCTCTCTCTCTCTTTCTCTCTGTCTCTCATCTCTCTCTCTGTGTATGTGTGTACCTCTCTCTGTGTGTATGATGTATATGTATGTGTAGGCATGTAGGCATGTGTTATGTATGTGTTCATGTAGGTATGTACACAATTGTGTGCAGATGACCATATATACAAGTCAGTGGTAGAAATTGGGTGCCTTTCTGAATTTTTCCACCTTATATTTTCAAGACAATGTTGGTCATTGAACATGAGTTCATCAATTCACTTAAGCTAGCAAATGAGATTCAAGAACCATGTCTGTCTTTCTATCTGCCCCAGTACTGAGATGACAAGTATACATAGGGTTGAATTTTCACAAGGATACTGGCAATCAGAACCCAGGTCCTGATTTTTACATTAATGGCACTTTATCAACTAGGCTATTTTTTAACTCTTTCAATTGTGCTCAAGAAAAGACAATGAGGCATGGTAAGATCCTATACTCCCAAAAATAAATAAAATAAAATAAAATAAAAACAAAGTTTCTTTCTAATACAGTTTGCCTATAGTAAGAAAGTCACGATCTTAGTATAATATTCCAGAATCAGAAATTCCTTTCTCTTAAATACCAGTGAAGTTTTACAATTTTCTATGAATAACAATTAATAGTAACAAAAACATTATAATAGTTTTTGTATATATTAGTATGATTTCATATTGTAATTATAGACATATTAGAATATGTCAACTTACATATCAGAAATCAGTTTAAATTAATATCAAATACTTAAGGGATAGACAACTCATGTGAGCTTATTTCTAAACACTGTAAAAGTTAGCATCACCATGCTAGTTAGCATTCACATGAGGTTTAAGGAGAAAACTATCTGATCCATATAACTTGTCTCTGCATAGTTCTTCTCTGTTTATTTTCCTACTCTGACTTAAAGCCTTTTGAAGGGATCTCTGAACACCCAGGGAACAAAAGTATCACTTAACTGACAGAAAAGGTGCCATCAAAACACATGTGGATATTGTACATAATAAGATGTAATTGCCTACTGGGCTCTATTTACTAAACTTTGTTACTGCTTCTTGGAGCAGCTTGTATAGAAATAAATGTTATCATTATTGAGCATCCATTAACTGTTGATATTGATTGGTTAGCTCAGTGGACTTGGATTTCCTGGTGCTTTAAATTACTTAGAAGGTAGCTATTTCTCTAGGCAAAGGAAAGTAATTGATGTGCTTCAAGCTATGAGATAATATGATCTAATTTAAGGTTTTAGAAATATTACCGCTCATTGGTTCCGGTTCCACTTCCAGGACCGGGTGCTGTCTGCAGAGTGAGTCCCAGTGCACTCTGTAACAGGCACAGCTAAAGCCTGCCTGTTACCATACCCACAGCTGCTGCTGAGGGAATTTGCATGGCTACCCACCTTCACCAACAACTGAGCAAACAGATAACAACAGGGGTCCCTGAAGGACAGACTCAGACCCAGCCCAGAGGTGAGGAGGGGTCACCAGGCCCAAGCACCTATATCCCAGCCAGGGAGGAAGAGTTGAGCTCCCATCGGTTTTGGTTCCGCTTCCGGGACTGGGTGCTGTCTGCAGAGTGAGTCCCAGTGCACTTTGTAGCAAGCGCAGATAAAGTCTGCCTGTCACCATACCCACAGCTGCTGCTGAGGGAGTTTGCACAGCTACTCACCTCTACCACCAACTGAGTGAACAGATAACGACTGGGGTCCCTGAAGGACAGACTCAGACCCCACCCAGAGAGGTGACAGGAGGCACACAAGCACGAGTGCCACAACTGACCAGGAGCCACCTAATCGTGAACCACTGAAGCAATGGGCAAACGTCAGTGCAAAAAATTACATAATAAGACAAAGAACAACAAGGTAACTCCAGACGAAAGTGGTGATCTTACAAATACAAGACCTGAACTGAGCAATGAAGAGGAAACAGAAGGAAACAACACCAAAAATTCCTTTTTGATGATCATTGAAGCTCTCAAAGAAGATATGAAAAATAGCCTTAAAGAAATAGAAGAAAATACAAACAAGAACTTGGAAGAGATGAACAAATCTTTGAAAGAATACCAAGAAAGGGTAAATCAAAAAATGAAAGAAACATGCCAGGAACTAAAAGCTGAAATAGAAGCAATAAAAAAGGCACAAAATGAGGCAAAGATGGAAATAGAAAACCTGAAGAAAAAAGCTGGAACCACAGATACAAGCATAACAAACAGAGTTCAAGAGATGGAAGATAGAATTTCTGAAGTGAAAGACT
>PVIH01010796.1:24627-54402 GCA_004025045.1 Sigmodon hispidus
TATATCAGTCAAAGAAAATAGTAAAACTAAAAAAGCCATAACTCAAAATGTTCAGGAAATCTGGGACACCATGAAAAGACCTAATTTGAGAATAATAGGAATAGAAGAAGGAGAAGAATACCAGCTCAAAGGCACAGATAATGTTTTCAATAAAATCATAGAAGAAAACTTCCCTAACCTGAAGAAGGAAATGCCTATAGAGATACAAGAAGCTTACAGAACATCAAATAGATATGACCCCCCAAAAAAGTCAGCATGCCATATTATAATGAAGCCACAAAACATACAGAACAAAGAAAAAATTTTAAGAGCTGCAAAAGAAAAGGGCCAAGTCACATATAAAGGCAGACCCATCAGAATAACCCCTGACTACTCAATGGAAATGATGAAAGCTAGAAGGGCTTGATCAGAAGTTATACAGACGCTAAAAGAGCAAGGCTGTCAAACTAGAATACTATACACTGCAAAATTATCAAACACCACAGATGGAGTAAACAAGGTATTTCAGCACAAAGTCAGACTGAAAGAATATCTATCTACCAATCCAGTACTACAGAGAGTATTAGAGGGAAAACTCCAACATAAGGACCCCAGATACACTCATGAAATCACAAACAATCAATAATTACACGGAAGAATATCCTAGAGAAAGAAAATACAAACAAGTTACCACCAAAAATGGCAGGAAATATGAGTCAATGGTCACTAATTTCCCTTAATATCAATGGTCTCAACTCTCCTATAAAACTTCACACACTAACAAGATGGATACAACAACAGAAGCCATCCCTCTGTTGCCTACAAGAAACACACCTCAACTGCAAAGACAGACACAGGCTTAGATTAAAGGGTTGGGAAAAGATTTTCCAGTCAAATGGTCCTAAGAAACAAGTGGGGGTTGCATTCCTAATGTCTAAATAAGTAGACTTTAAGCTAAAAGCAATTAAAAGGGACCAAGATGGTCACTCCTTATTCACCACAGGAAAAATTGGTCAAGAGGAGATTTCAATCTTAAATATTTATGCCCCTAATATAAGGGCACCTACTTATGTAAAAGTAACAAGGCTAAAGCTTGATTCCCACATCAATTGTTACACCCTAATAGTAGGAGACTTCAATACACCACTTTCAACCCTGGATAGATCAACCAGACAGAGTCTCAACAGAGAAATAAGGAGTCTAAAAGAGGTTATGATGCAAATGGATTTAATAGATCTACAGAAGTTTCCAGCCAAATGCAAAGGAATATTCATATTTCTCAGCTCCTCATGGAAGTTTCTCCAAAATTGACCACATAATTGGTCATAAAGCAAATATCAGCAGATACACAAAAATGGAAATAATCCCTTGTAACATATCGGACCACCAGGGCCTAAAGTTAGAGTTCAACAACATCAAAACCCAAAGAAAGCCTACCAAATCATGGAGACTAAACACCACTCAGCTGAACCATCTTTGGGTCAAGGAAGAAATTAAGAAAGAAATCAAAGTCTTCCTAGAATTTAATGAAAATGAATCTACAACGTATCCAAACTTGTGAGGCACAATGAAAGCAGTCTTAAGAAGAAAATTCATAATGCTAGATGCCTATATGAAAAACCTAAAGAAATCCCACAATAGAGACCTAACAGTGCAGCTGAAAGCCTTAGAACAATTAGAAGTGAACTCACCTAGAAGGAGTAGACGGCAGGAAATAATCAAACATAGAGCTGAAATCAATATAATTGAAACAAAAAGAACAATACAAAGAATCAATGAATCTAAGAGTTGGTTCTTTGAGAAAGTTAACAAGATAGATAAGCCCTTAGCCAAACTAATCAAAAAACAGAGAGAATGTGTTCAAAGCAACAAAATCAGAAATCAAAAGGGGAACATAACAACAGACCACCAGGAAATACAGAGAATTATCAGGTCATATTTTGAAAATCTGTATTCCACAAAAATGGAAAACCTAGAAGAAATGGACAGCTTTCTGGACAGGTACCATCTACCAAAATTAAATGAAGATCAGATTAATTACCTAAACCGGCCTATAACCCTTAAGGAAATTGAAGCTGTCATTAAAAACCTCCCCAAAAATAATAGTCCTGGCCCCAGATGGTTTTAGTGCCGAATTCTACCAGACATTCAAAGAAGAATTACTACCGTTACTCCTCAAACTATTTCACACATAAGAAACTGAAGGAATATTGCTAAATTCCTTTTGAGGACACAATTACCCTAATACCCAAGCCACTCAAAGACACAACAAAGAAGGAGAATTACAGACCAATTTCCCTCATGAATATTGATGCGAAAATTCTCAACAAAATTTTGGCAAATCGTATGCAACAATGTATAAAAGATATCATCCACCATGACCAAGTAGGCTTCATCCCAGAAATGTAGGGCTGGTTTAACATACGAAAAACTGTAAATGTTATCCATCATATAAACAAACTAAAGGAACAAAACCACATGATCATATCCTTAGATGCGGAAAAAGCCTTTGACAAAATCCAACACTCCTTTATGATTAAAGACCTGGAGAGATCAGGAATACAGGGAGAAAACCTAAATATAATAAAGGCGAAACACAAAAAGCAGACAGCCATTATCAAACTAAATGGAGAAAAACTCAAAGCAATCCCACTAAAATCAGGAACTAGACAAGGATGTCCTCTCTCCCCTTATCTATTCAATATAGTTCTTGAAGTTTTAGCTAAAGCAATAAGGGAACAAAAAGAGATTAAGGGGATACAAATTAGAAAAGAAGTGAAGCTATCTCTATTTGCAGATGATATGATTGTATACATAAGTGACCCACAAAATTCTTCCAAGGAACTGCTACAGCTGATAAACACCTTTAACAATGTAGCAGGATACAAGATTAACTAAAAGAAATCAATAGCCCTTCTATACACTAAAGATAGAAGAGCTGAAAAAGAAATAAGGGAAACATTACCCTTCATAATAGCTGTAAATAGTATTAAATACCTTGGAGTAACTATAACCAAAGAAGTAACAGACCTATTTGACAAATTTTTAAATCACTCAAGAAAGAAATTGAAGAGGATATCAGAAAATGGAAAGCTCTCCTATGTTTCTGGATTTGTAGGATCAACATAGTAAAAATGGCAATTCTACCAAAGGCAATCTACAGATTCAATGCACTGCCCATCAAAATCACAACACAATATTTTTTAGACCTTGAAAGAACAATACTCAATTTCATTTGGAATAACAGGAAATCCAATATTGTCAAAACAATTTTACTCAACAAAAGAACCTCAGGAGGTATCACCATCCCTGACTTCAAGCTATACTATAGAGCTACAGTAGTCAAAACACCCTGATACTGGCATAAAAACAGACTTGTGGACCAATGGAATAGAATTGAGGATCCAGACATTAACCCAAAAATCTATGAACACCTATTCTTTGACAAAGAGGCCCAAAACATTCAATGGAAAAAAGATAGTATATTTAACAAATGGTGTTGCCATAGCTGGATGAAAGTGTGTAGAAAATGCAAATAGATCCGAGCCTGTCACCCTGCACAAAATTCAAATCCAAGTGGATCAAAGACCTCAACTTAAACCCAGCCACTTTGAACTTGATAGAAAAGAAAGTGGGAAATACACTTTTACGAATTGGCACAGGCGACCACTTCCTAAATATAACATCCGTGGCACAGACACTAAGACCAATAATCAATAAGTGGGATCTCCTGAAGCTAGGAAGCTTGTGCAAAGCCAAGGACACTGTCAATACGACAAAACGACAGCCTACAGAATGGGAAAAGATTTTCACCAACCCTACAAGTGATAGAGGACTGATCTCTAAGATATATAAAGAGTTCAAGAATCTAGAACCCAAAACCTTGAATAACCCAATCAAAAAATGGGGTACAGATCTAAAAAGGGAATTCTCAGCAGAGGAACTACGAATGGCTGAAAGGCACCTTAAAAGGTGCTCATCATCTTTAGCCATCAGAGAAATGCAAACCAAAACAACTTTGAGATACCACCTAACATCTGTTAGATTGGCTAAGATAAAAGGCACAGATGACAGCCTATGTTGGAGAGGATGCGGAGCAAGGGGAATACTCCTCCATTGTTGGTGGGAGTGTAAGCTTGTTCAGCCACTTTGGAATGCAATATGGCAGTTTCTCAGAAAATTGAGAATCAATCTCCCCAAGGACCCAGCAATACCACTTTTGGGTGTATACCTGAAAGAGGTGCATTCACACTCCAAAGGTATTAATTCAACTATGTTCATAGCAGCATTATTTGTAATAGCAAGAACCTGGAAACAACCTAGTTGTCCCTCAACTGAAGAATGGATTAACAAACTGTGGTACATCTACACAATGGAATACTACTCAGCAGTAAGAAAAAATGATATCCTAAAATTCTCAGGCAAATGGATGGATTTGGAGAATATCCTCCTGAGTGAGGTATCACAAACTCAGAAAGATAAGCAGGGGATGTTCTCACTCATTAGTGGTGTCTAAACAAGCAAACAAGAAAAAAAGCCAAGCATGCCCAAGCTGCAAACCACAACCACTGAATAGCTTGGGATCAGAAACACCCTGGACTGACCCTTCGGACCCCACTCCAGCTATAGGAACACCTAACTTACTCTTGAGGGAGGGGGGACAAAACTGGATTTGCCAGGAGTGGAGACTGATCCAAGCATTATTTGGTCAGTGGGACCATAGGACTGTCTTCTCCCTGCCCAGGGAGGGGGTGGGGAATTGTGGAGAAGAAAAAAATGACCTTATGTGGCGGGAGGGGGAAGGGACCTTGAATAAGGATATACAGGAATGGAAAAAAAATTCAGAGGGAAAGCTGAACACAAAGTAAATATATGTGTAGCAATCTTATTTGCTTTATCACCCTTGATAAGTCATGCTTATGATTTTTATTTTCTTAATAGTTATTGTTAACTTATGAGCACTTTAAAGTCATTTTACTGTTTTTCTTGATAAATACAAAATAAATAAAGAAGAAAAAAAATTACCCAAGAAACTAGAATACAAAAGTAAAACAAAAAGCACCAAAAAATACAAAAACAAAATAAAACTTAAAAAGCACAAAACTGATAAATATACAAGCAAAAATAAGATAAAAAATGTGCAAACAACTGAGACAGAAAATAAAATTTTATGTCTTACACAACTTTACAAAATGATTATCACATGGATTCTTAAAGTAATGTATGAGACTTGGTTTGTTTTATTTCTTTTAAAATATGTTTTGTTTATAGTGAAATTATATGCAGAAAATATTTCAAAAATATTGAGCTGTAAAATTGAATGCTAGATTTCCTGCTCTAAAAGCTGTACTTCAAAAGTAAGGAATATTTTAAATACAGTAATATTGGAGGGTTTATTACATGTTGATGTCTATGTTATATAACTCAGGGAACATTTACATAGTATGTGCTCCCAAAATAATTATTTCATTAACCTTGTAAAAAAAAGAAATATTACCTTGGTTGGCAGGAAAAAATTATTAATTAAAATATATTAACTGTGGTGTTTAAAGAAGACTAGAGGGTAAGGCAGAGTAAGAAATTATTATGGCTTTTCCAGAAAAAAAGAAGCAATAATTGAAAAGAGTAATATAAGATAAAGTTTGAAGGAACGATTGAAAGAATGAATTGTTTTTATTTCCTCCTATGAAATGAAGAATAGCAATGATAAAAATTTTCAAAGTTTTCTTTGATCCATAACTATGCTAATATTCCACTATGTGTGTACGTCTAGAGTATAGTTAAGGTCTGTTTCTTCACTTGTATAGAACTTCTCACAGATAACAATTTTGTTAAAAGAAAAAGTACAGGGAACTTAGATACATATAATTAGTAGTTCTAATTATCTACTTTGGAAAAATAAGAAAATTGCTTTCAAATACTTGAAAATAAAACTTCAGTGAAAGCTATAAGTACCCTAAAGGGGTCTCTGATGCCAAGCTCTACAAGTATTTATAAAACAAATTCAGGTTATAAGTTGTGTATAAGCTAATACATGACCTCTCCAAGGTATGGTTAATAGAAAGGTTTTATTGTGGATATGAGAAAGAGAACAGCCAAAATTCACAGCAGAGAAGAAAACTGTAAACTGAACTTTAAAAATATACTGGACCTATTCATAAGAGAAGCAGAAACAAAGCAAAGGAGGGAGAGGGACAAAAAAAGAAAGAGTGCAGGAAGGACAAAGAAAGAGGGGGAGGAGAAAGAGAAATAGCAAGAAAGATAGACACACACTTGGGGAGAAAATAGGATTATAAGAAAATCAGTGTCTGGAAATAGGGAAGCCTTGAACTCAGAGGAGTTTAGACTAGGAGAGGAGGTGAGAAGAGTCAGGACAATCCCATCCATTTTAAAATATGTAACAGGTACTTGTGATACTAACAGAGCCTGGAAGCCAGCATTCATTTTGGCATGCTAATATCCACCACAGATAGCTATCTGTTTCTTCTGTCTTTTGAAATTTGAGGAAATTAAATTATTTTGGACCTGACAAGTTTTTATATAGTTTTATTACCTTCAAAATATCAAAGACTTATTTTAAAATCCAGAAGCTATTAAGTAAAATAGCAAACGTTTTTAAAAAGTTACTGAATACAACTGGCCAACAAAAAAGCTAAAGACATATAATACAATCATCAGAGGCTATATCTAGCAATTTACAGAAGTAGAAAAAACAAACAAAATGACCTACAGTCAAACATTATCCAGAGCTCACTGAAGAAACCCCAGGAAATTGGGGTGGGGGAGTTAGGAGCCAAAGGAGGATGCCACAAAAAGATGCACAAAATGAGTTAGTTAGCAGGATTCACAGAGACTGAAGCAATAGTTAAGGAGCATGCAAGGGTGTGACCTATCCACATACCAAAATCTAGGCCAGAATTCTGACTTTTTAATGCCTCCTCCACTATGCTAGCCTCAGGCTGCTCCAGATTTCTTCTCACTTACTTCCCTGCTCTTTATAAAATTAGCAAAGCTTTTCTGTTGCCATTTCTTCTGCTCCTCTGCCTGCAACTATCTCTGGAGAAACAGCCCTATTCATGTTCAGTCTCTTTTTCTCTCTGCTCTGAACTCTTCTGGATCTCAATCTAGATTCTCTCTCTCTCTCTCTCTCTCTCTCTCTCTCTCTCTCTCTCTCTCTCTCTCTCTCCCTCCCTCCCTCCCTCCCTCTCTTCTTCCCTCCCTCCCTCTCTCTTCTTCCTTCCCTACTTCTCTATTCCTCTCTCTCTCTCTGTCTCTCTCTTCCCCCCCCCCAAAGTAAAAACATTCTCCTCATTTATAGAGTGGCCATTTTCATTTTGGGAGTATCTTCATTGCTCCCTCACTTATATAAACAAATTTTAAAATGTTAAAAATATTTCCACATTTATCAAAATATAGCTTAAATTTTAACTTTGATTACAAATAATTACCATGCTTTATTTAAATATAACACATGATAGTTATTTGTAATCAATGTTATTTGCATTAGTACCTGATTATCTAGACTGAGATTCTATAGAAATGATCATTCCAACCTTTCAGATTTCATAATCTATTACAAATCAGTGTTTATAAACTTTAAAGAGAGAGCTGAATGAATATAAAATTTAACATAGAAGCTTCACTTTTACTAGAATCACATCTACTGCTTATTGTTGCCACTAGATATTAAAAATTTCTGATTTTTAAAATTGTGTTCTTACCATTTTTTTTGTTATGTCAGTGATTCAGCACTGACTTTTTTTCTGAAGCACACCAGGCTTTTAAATACATGTAAAGAAGTAACGGCTCCGAAACACAGTTGTTTTCAACTTTTACAACTGCTAATCATTTAATCAATTGGCTTTAACTGTGCATGTATTTGCTTTATAAATTTCAGCCATCTAAATTTTATGCTTGTGTTCTCAGATTTCCATATATAAACAACTATGGTTAAAAAAAAACATTACATGAAGATTTTAGGAGAAAGAAATGAAGAACGTGCAATTTATATGAAGATATCAATTTACTTCTTTACTTCTCTTACTTTGTAAGTGTTGACCCACTGTAATTTCATTTCCAGTAACTCTACAAAACATTTCTAATGTAGCATAAAATTTTTGTTTCATTATATTTTGTGATAATACATTATAAAAAATGAGAAATAAATAAATGTGTGAAGTTAAGTATCATTAGTTCAGACATTTAGGTGTTTCAGCATGTTTAACAAAATTTGTGATATTTGCATATATACTATTTTTTGTATTTTTTCTTATATATATCTTTATTATTTGGTGATTTTACGTCATACATCCCATCTAACTCAGTTATCAGACCTCTCAGATTCATAATCACTCTTATGATCTCCCCATTTACAAAACCACCGATTCATGCTGATCATTTACTTACTGCAGCATAATTAAACTCCTTGTGGCCAGACCCTTAAAGAAAACAAGTCTTTACTCACCCAAAACCCTGCCAGAGGGCATCAATGTAGAAGTGAGGCATTGTGTCATTTAGCTATGTTCTAGCCTTGAGTTCTTGTGTACAATAATCTCTCTATCTTTTTATTTATTTTAAAAGTCCACTAATAAGTGAGTACATCCCCTCCTTCTCTTTCTGGGATTGTGGTACCTCGCTCAGGAGGATATTTGCCATATCCATCTATTTGCCTGCAAATTATAGAATATCATTTTTGCTTACTGTTCAGTAGTACTCCGTTGTGTAGATGTACCAGAGCTTGTTGATCCATTCCTCAGTTGAGGGGCATTAGGCTGTTTCCAGGTTCTTGCTATTATGAATAATGCTGTTATGAACATAGTTGAGCTAATGATCTTGGGGTAAGAATGTGCATCTTTAGGGTATATGCCTAATAATGGTATTGCTGAATGCTTGGGGAGATTTATTCCCAGTTTTTTGAGAAACCACAAAACTGCATTCTAAAGTGGCTGAACAAGTTTATACTTTTACCAACAATGAAGGAGTGTCCCCCTTGCTCTGCAACCTCTCCAGCATAGGCTGTCATCTGTTTTTGATCTTAGTCATTCTGACAGATGTAAGGTGATATCTCAAAGTTGTTTTGATTTGCATTTCTCTGATGGCTAAAGATGTTGAACACTTTTTCATGTGCCTTTTAGCCATTTTTAATTCTTCTGCTGAAAATACCCGATTTTTTAATTGGGTTTTGGACTCTAGATTTCTCTATATATTTTAGAAATAAATCCTCTGTCAATTGTAGAGTTGGTAAAAATCTTTTTCCCATTCTGTAGGCTGTTGTTTTGTCCTATTGACTGTGTCCTTGGCCTTACAGAAGCTTCTCCATAACAGGAGGTCCCACTTATTGTTTGTTGTTCTTAGTGTCTGCACTACTGGTGTTATATTTGCAAAGTGGTCTCCAGTGCCAATGCATTGGATGGTATTTTCCACTTTCTTTTCTATCAAGTTCAGTGTAGCTGGGCCTATGTTGATGTCTTTGATCCACTTTAATTTAAGTTTTGTGCAAGGTGATAGGTTTGGATATATTTCCACTTTTTTACACACTACCGTCCAGTAATGTGAACAACATTTGTTGAAGATACTATCTTTTTTCCATTGAATAGTTTGGGCCTCTATGTGAAAAATCAGGTGTTCATGGGTGTGTGGGTGAATGTTGGGGTCTTCAATTGGATTCCATTGATTCACAAGTCTGTCTTTATGCCAGTACCAGGCTGCTTTTATTACTGTAGCTCTATAGTATACTTTGAAGTCGTGAATGGTGATGCCTCCTGAGGTTCTTTTGCTGAGCAAAATTCTTTTGGCAATCCTGGCTTTTCTATTATTCCAAATAAAACTTAGTATTGTTCTTTCAAGGTGTGTAAAAAATTGTGTTGAGATTTTCATAAGAATTGCATTGAATCTGTAGGTTTCTTTTGCTAAGATTGCCATTTTCACTATGTTAATCCTACCTATCCAGGAACATGGGAGAATTTTCCATTTTCTGATATCCTGTTCAATATTTTTCTTCAGAGATTTAAAATTTTTGGGAAACAGATCTGATATTTCTTTGGTTATAGTTACACCAAGGTATTTAATGCTATTTGTAGCTATTATAAAAGGTGATATTTCTCTTATTTCTTTTTCAGTGCTTTTATCTTTAGTGTATAAGAGGGCTACTAATTTCTTTGAGTTAATCTTGTATCCTGCTACATTGCTGAAGGTGTTTATCAGCTGTAGAAGTTCCCTGGTAGAATTTTGTGGGCCACTTATGTATACAATCATATGATCTGCAAATAAAGATAGTTTGACTACTTTTCCAATTTGTATCCCTTTAATCTTCTTTCATTCTCGTATTGCTTATCTAGAACTTTGAGAACTATGTTGAATAGATAAGGGGAGTGAGGTCATCCTTGTCTAGTTCCTGATTTTAGTGGAATTGATTTGAGTTTTTCTCCATTTAGTTTGATATTGGCCATAGGTGTTTTAAAAATCACTTATATTATATTTAGGTATATCTCCTATATTCCTGATCTCTCCAGACTTTTATCATAAAGGAGTGTTGGATTTTGTCAAAGGATGTTTCAGCATTTAAGAAAATGATCATGTGTTCTTTTTCCTTTAGTTTGTTTATATGATAGATGACATTTACAGTTTTCCATATGTTGAACCATCCTTGCATTTCTGGGAAGAAGGCTACTTGATCATTATGGATAATATTTTTATATGTTGTTGTATACGGTTTGCCAGAATGTTGTTGAGAATTTTTACATCAATGTTCATGAGAAAAATTGGTCTATAGTTCTCTTTCTTTGTTACATCTTTGAGTGGCTTGTGTATCAGGGTTATTGTGGCCTCATAAAAAAAGTTTGACAATGTTCCATCAGTTTCTACTGTATGTATCAATTTGAGGATTATTGGTATTAGCTGTTCTTTGAATGTCTGGTAGAACTCTGCACTGAAACCATCTGGACCTGGGCTTTTTTCACTTGGGAGTCTTTTAATGACAGCTTCAATTTCCCTTGGTGTTATAGGACTGTTTAGGTCTTTAATCTGGTCTTGATTTAATTTTGGTAATGTCCAGAAAGCTGTCTATTTCTTCTAGGTTCTCCATTTTTGTGGAGTATAGATTTTCAAAGTATCACCTGATAACTCTCTGGATTTCCTGGGGGTCTGTTGTTATGTCACCCTTTTCATTCCTCATTTTGTTGGTTTGGATACTCTCACTCAACTTTTTGGTTAGTTTGGATAAGGGCTTATCTCTCTTGTTGACTTTCTCAAAGAACCAACTCTTTGATTCATTGATTCTTTGTATTGTTCTTTTTGTTACAATTGTGTTGACTTCAGCTCTAAGTTTGATTATTTCCTGCCATCTACTCCTTCTAGGTAGGTTTGCTTCTAATTGTTATAGGGTCATAACTTCTGCTAGATCCCTTATTTCTCTGTTGAGTTTCTGTCTAGTTGACCTATCAAAAGATGAACATGGGGTATTGAAGTCTCTCACTATTAATATATCAGGTTTGATATGGGGTTTTAGCTTTAGAAGTGTTTCTTTTACATATGTAGGTGCCATTGTGTTGGGGGCGTAGATATTCAGGCTTGGGATTTAATCTTGGTGAATTTTTCTGAGATGAATAAGTAGTGACCATCCTGGTCTCTTTTATTAATTTTAGTTCAGTGTCTATTTTGTTAGATATTAGAATGGCTGCACCAGCTTATTTCTTAGGGCCATTTGATTGGAAAGTCTTTTCCTAACCCTTTACTCTGAGCCTGTGTGTGTCTTTAATGTTGAGATATGTTTCTTGTATGCTGCAGAAAGATGGTTTCTGTTTTTGTATCCATCACATTAAGGTGTGTCTTTTCATAGGTGAATTCAGTCCATTGATATTAAAGGATATTAATGACCAATGATCAGTATTTCCCATATTTTGGTAGTAGTTTACATTTCTTTTTGGGGGGAGTGGGGATTCTTCTGTGGTCTTATCAATTGTCTGTGGGTACATGGGTTTTTCTGGTTTCCTTATGTTGGCATTTTTCCTCTAGGGCTTTTTGCAGGGTGTGGTTTGTGGTTAGGTATTGTCTAAATCTAGTTATGTCATAAAATATCCTGTTTACTCCATCTATGTTGATTGATAGTTTTGCTGTGTATAGTATTCTAGGTTGGCATCCATGCACTTTTAGTGTTTGTATAATGTCTGACCAGGACCTTCTTGCTTTCATTGTTTCCATTGAATATTTGTATGTTATTCTGATAGGTCTCCCTTTATAGGTGATTTGACATTTTTCCTTTGTGGCTCTTAGTATTTTTTTGTTGTTCTGTAGGTTTAGTGGCTTGATTATTATATGGTGAGCAGTTTTTTTGTGGGTCTAGTCTATTTGGTGTTCTGTAGGCTTCCTGTGTTTTGATAGGTACTTCCTTCTTTAGATTGGGGAAGTTTTCATCTAGGATTTTGTTGAGTATATTTTCTGTGCCTTTGAGCTGGTATTCTTCTCCTTCAATTCCAATTAGTCTCAAGTTTGGTCTTTTCATGGTGTCCCAAATTTCCTGGACATTTCATGTTATGACTTTTTTGGTTTTAGTGTTTTCTTTAACTGATGTATCTATTACCACTATTGAGTCTTTCACCCCAGTGATTCTCTCTTCCATCTCTTGGATTCTGTTGGTTATGCTTGAATCTGTGGTTCCAGGTTGCTTTTTCAGATTTTTTATTTCTACTTTGTCTTGTTTTGTACCTTCTTTATTGCTTCCATTTCAATTTTTAATTCTTGATAAATTTCTTTCACCTGTTTTCTATTTCTTGGTTTTCTTTATTTTCTTTAGGGGTTTGTTCATCTCTTCTAATTTTCTGTTTGTATTTTCTTCTATTTCTTTAAGGTAGTTTTTTACATCCTCTTTTAAAGCTTCTATTAGTGTCATAAAGCTGTCTTCAAGGTTGTTCCCTTCATTGTTATATTCAGGTTTTGAAGCTATAGAACCACTTGCTTCTTCTGGTGGTGTCTTGTTGACCTTTGTATTATTGTATGTATTCTTGCAATGTTGTCTGCCCATTGTTTCCCCAATTCACTCTTTGTTAGTTCTTGCTCAGCTCTTAGTGAGTTGTTGGTCTGAGGGCTCTTAATCAGCTATGTGTTCAGAGGTATGGCTGTTCTCATGAGGTCACAGTGCTATGATGTCAGTTGTCATCTCTTGACCTCTCATCTCTCAGCTGTGTGCCCAGGGACTTGGCTGTTCCTCCATTGCTATTATATCTGGACAGGCAGTGTTCCATGCTGGAGTGGAGTGTGCATCTCAGGGCCCAGGTTCAGGTGGCAGAAGTCATTTTCTGACCTCTGACCTCTCAGCTGTGCTTTTAGGAACTCCTCTACTTCCCTCCTGCTATTATGTCAGCCAGCCATGGTCTGAGCAGACTGTGTTCCCTGCCAAAGCTGAGTCTCTTATCTCTGAGCTGTGTGCCCAGGGCCAAAGGACTCAGCTGTTCCCCTACTGCTAATTTCTCAGCTGTTATCTGGGCCACATATATACTATTGTAAAAGGCAAACTATACCAACAAGTAAAATCATCAAGTATGCATTAATATATAAACATGTTGAAATATAACTACTTATGGTCATCATATATACACTCAATTTATACTATAAAACTACTGCTTTATATTTTCATATTTGTCAAGAAATTTAGTATATTTCCATATTTGATACTGAAAAAAAACATACCTGAAAAAAAAAACATGACATATTTTTAAATATACATACATTTTGTAAACCAACTCAAAACCATAGTTTTGGTTCTTTTTTTTTTTTTTTTTTTGCTTGTTTGTTTTTTGTTTTTGCCAAAATAACTTATATTGAAGTTAAATTACTGAATCAAAGGGCTTGAGATAGCATGCTAACATTATTAGGTCTGCATTGCACACTAGTGGTAAGAAATAATACTACATGTGGATTTATTTCAATTTAAAGTTAATAATTTTAGCTTTGCTGTACTCTTTCCAGCTTATTGAATGCACATTACATTATCATTACTGCAGTCAACCTGTTATAAAGAGCATACAGAACTTCCCAGTCTTTATTACTTTTTCAATCTGATGACAACCTTCTCTCAACTTACCCTTCCTATCATCTATAATTACTATTATATTTTTAATTTATATAAGATTATTTTTGTTTTAGTCTCACTTATCCCTGAGATTCTCAAAGTGCTTTTCTTTCTGTTCCTGCTTTACTTTATCTACCATAATTATCTCTAATTCTATTTATGCTATTATAAGTAACAATATTTTTATGTTCATACATCTTAAATATGAATACAATCAATGAGGTCAGTTGGCAAATTTTTAATAATAATAAAAATAACAGTATAAAAGCAATGAGTTTTCTGACTAATTAAATTCACTTAAAATGAATTTATCTTTAGATAACTTGATAACTAAATATGAAAGATTATATAATAGATGGTAGAAAATAAGATGAAACTTTACTAAGAGGTCAGAATGATTATTTTATGTAGTTATGGTCACTAAATATTTTAATATTAGCATGCCTCTAAAAACATCTGTTATACATTTCAAATTGCTACAAGGAATTCTTAAAAGAAAATAAGTATGTGGTTCTAAACATTCATGATTCTAGTTTCAGCATTGGGAGGCTAAAACAGGAAAATAAAAATTGTCAATATTCTGTGGTCAGTAGGCTATAAAATGACTGAGACCCTGTCACAAAAGTACAAAGGAGAAAAAAAGAAAGAGTGAAGAAGACAGAAAATAAAACTAGACAGTGTCATTTAGCCCAAGGTTTTCTGTGTCCTGTCCTGAATTTAAACAACTTCATCATTCGCCAGTTGTAAGTGATATCAAGATTTATTTTTTAACAAGATCAAGCTTTTACCATCCATTCTCTGATCTGTACAGCCTGGAACTTTTTTTCTTTTATGCTATGTTACAGATTTAAAAAAAAAAAAAAGATCCTGGATTCCCCAGCTTCTTTCTGCCAAATTTTCCCACATCACTCTCACATTTGGTATCTTGGATTTTTTTCAGTTCCTCATATGTCCGTTTCCATAGAGACAAAGCTGACTCCAGTTGTTCCACTTCTCTTTCCAAGACTGCATGTATTCTAAATCATTTAGAAGTTAGAACAAAATAGAGAAAACTTTTAACAATAAATCAAATTTTTTTCTTTTTCTAACTTTTAATATTTATTATATAAAATGTTGATTTGATGGGCAAAGAAGGCACACGCCTTTAGTCCTAGCACCCAGGAGGCAGAGGCACGTGGATCTATGTGAGTTCAAGGCCAGCCTGGTCTATAGAGTGAGTTTCAGGACAGCCAAGGCTACACAATGAACCCTTGTCTCAAAAATCAAAACAATAAACATAATTTGCACATTATTATCTTCATATTACCTTAAATGTATTTAATTCATATTTCTTTTTTAATTTTTACTTTCTTTTTTCTCTTTTTTATTATGAATAAAGTCACATTTTCTATCTGTGTATATGCTTATTCAAGATCCCTTCCCCCTCCTACCCTCTCAGGTCACTCTCACATCTCCACATCTCCCCATCTCTTCCCCAGCATGGTCAGAAGGTCCAAGGTCCCAATATTGCTCAGCTCAGCCTCCACGCTGGGAAGATCCAGTTTTCTCCCTGCAACATCGAGACTGAGTCAGGTGTTCCTCTAGGGGGAGTGGGATCCAAGGAGTCAGTTTAAGGCGTTTCAGATCCCAAGCTGTTCAGTGGTTGTGGTTTGCAGCCTGGACATGCTTTGCCTTTTGCTTTTTTGTTTGCTTATTTAGAGTCCACTAATGAATGAGTACATCCCTCCTTCTCTTTCTGGGTTTGAGATACCTTGCTCAGGAGGATATTCTCCAAATCCATCCATTTGCCTGAGAATTTTAGGATATCATTTTTTCTTACTTCTGAGTAGTACTCCATTGTGTAGATGTACCACAGTTTGTTAATCCATTCTTCAGTTGAGGGACATCTAGGTTGTTTCCAGGTTCTTGCTATTACAAATAATGCTGCTATGAACATAGATGAGCTAATGCCATTAGAGTGCAACTGTGCGTGTTTAGAATATACACCCAGAAGTGGTATTGCTGGATCCTTGGGAAGATTGATTCCCAGATTTCTGAGAAACTGCCATACTGCTTTCCAGAGTGGCCTGAACAAGCTTACATTCCCACCAAAGATGGAGGAGTGTTCCCCTTGCTCCCCAACCTTTCCAGCATAGGTTGTCATCTGTGTCTTTTATGTTAGCCAATCTGACAGGTGTCAGGTGGTATCTCAAAGTTGTTTTGGTTTGCATTTCTCTGATGGCTAAAGATGATGAGCACTTTTTTCAAGTGCACCTTTCAGCCATTTGAAATTTTTCTGCTGAGAATTCCCTTTTTAGTTCTGAACCCCATTTTGTAATTGGTTATTCAAGGTTTTGGACTCTAGATTCTTGAGTTCTTTATATATTTTAGAGATCAATCCTCTACCACTTGTAGGGTTGGTGAAAATTTTTTCCCATTCTGTAGGCTGTCATTTTGTCCTATTGAGAGTGTCCTTGGCTTTACAGAAGCTTCTCAGTTTCAGGAAATCCCACTTATTGTTTGTTGATCTTAGCATCAGTGCCAATGGTGTTATATTTAAGAAGTAGTTGCCTGTTCCAATTCATAGAAGGGTATTTCCCACATTCTTTCTATCAAGTTCAGAGTGGCTGGGTTTATGTTGAGGTCTTTCAAAGAAGAATTACTACCATTACTCCTCAAACTATTTCACACAGTAGAAACTGAATGAATATTGCCAAATTCCTTTTATGAGGCCACAATTACACTAATACCTAAGAAACTCAAAGACATAACAAAGAAGGAGAATTACAGACCAACTTCCCTCATGAATATTGAGCTAAAATTCTCAGCAAAATTTTGGCAAATCATATGCAACAATGTATAAAAGATATCATCCACCACGACCAAGTAGGCTTCATCCCAGAAATGCAGGGCTGGTTTAACATATGAAAAACTGTAAATGTTATCCATCATATAAACAAACTAAAGAACAGAATCACATGATCATATCCTTAGAAGCTGAAAAAAGCCTTTGATAAAATCCAATACTACTTTATGATAAAATCCTGGAGAGATCAGGAATACTGGGAAAATATCTCAATATAATAAAGGCGATTTACAAGAAGCCAACAGCCATCATCAAACTTAATGGAGAAAAACTCAAAGCAATCCCACTAAAACCAGGAACTAGACAAAGATGTCCTCTGTCCCCTCATCTATTCAATATAGTTCTCGAAGTTTTAGCTAAAACAATAAGAGAATGAAAGGAGATCAAGGAGTTACAAATTGGAAAAGAAGTAAAACTATCTACCAAGGAACTTCTACGGCTGATAAACACCTTCAGCAATGTAGCAGGATACAAGATTGACTCAAAGAAATCAGCAGCCCTTCAATACACTAAAGATAAAAGGGCTGAAAAAGAAATAAGGGAAATATCACCCTTTATAATAGATGCAAATACCCTTAAATACCTTGGAGTAACTATAACCAAAGAAGTAAGACATCTATTTGATGAAAATTTTAAGTCATTGAAGAAAGAAATTTAAGAGGATATAAGAAAATGGAAAACTCTCCCATGCTCCTGGATAGGTAGGATCAACATAGTAAAAATGGCAATTCTACCAAAAGCAATCTACGGATTCAATGCACCACCCATCATAATCCCAACACAATATTTTTCAGACCTTGAAAGAACAATACTCAATTTCATTTGGAATAACAGGAAAGCCACGTTTGCCAAAACCATTTTGCTCAACAAAAGAACCTCAGGAGGCATTACCATCCAAAACTTCAAGTTATGCTATAGAGCTATAGTAATAAAAACAGCCTGGCACTGGCATAAAAACAGACTTGTGGATCAATGGAATATAATTGAGGACCCAGGCATTAACCCAAAAACCTATGAACACCTGATCTTCGACAAAGAGCCCCAAAATATTCAATGGAAAAAAGATAGTGTCTTTAACAAATGGTGTTGGCATAGATGGTTGGTAATGTGTAGAAAAATGCCAAGCCTGTCACCCTGCACAAAACTCAAATCCATGCTTTCTCTATCCTCCCCTTGGTGAATAAGAAGTCAGTGACACCATTTGATTTGGGATTTACGAGTGTGGTATCAAATTTTATTTTTTGATAAATTATTAACCAGACTTCTGTGAATTCTCACTTTAGTAGAAGAAATTGTATTCCCACAGAAGAACACCTCAATAGATTATGAAGTAAAAAATGGTCAGTCCTGAAAGCATACATACAAACAACAATATACAGACTGAGCATATTACATTTAGGAGTATGTGTGTGTGTGTTAATGCATGTAAAAATTAATGAAAATAATGCCATAAATTTGAAAGATAGCAAGGAGGGGTATACAAGAGTGTTTGGTGATATGAAATAAAAAGGATGGAATTATAATACAATCTAAAAATGATCAAAAAATTATAAAGAACAAAGTAAGAAGCTGTTTTAATATTCAGAAGAAAAAAACATTATTTTAAAAGGTAGCTTGTTAAACATTTCAACTAATGTGTATAAAGTCATGCATATTGAATTTGAGTTTAAATCAGAAAAGAATGTATTTTGGAGAATAAAGAGGAAAAATTGGATAGCAAATATAAACCCTGCCACAGTGATAAGTAAAATCGATGTAATTGACAGCCATACATCATTACTTTACTGTATTCTAATTGTAAATGATTACATATTACATTTTTAAAGTCATTTTATTTCGGTAAACTCTGTAGTCACAGCTTATGTTTCTACAAAAAAGAAAGGAGGCAAAAAAATAGTTACACAAGATGGAGAAGTAAATAATGTAATGTTAACATGGACATTGTGAATTACTTAAATTTTGGACATTTTAAGTTCCAAAAACATATACAATGTAAAGATTTACATATTTCTTTTTGCCAAGAGTCATAATCAAATTAGAAAATACACAATCTGTTCAGGTAGACATCTTTATTCAAGAATTGATGTAGACTTTATACAGTAAGCTCTGTCCTTTATTAGTTGGGTCCTCATTACTCCTTAATTACAAAATTGACTTTAATAAAATACTTGCACAATAATTTATTCATACAGTTTCATGATGTGATTGTTAATTTAGTGGGCTGTAAAGACTTTAGCAAAAAATAACAATTATATAGGTCAGAGACAAAAGATGATTACTTAGATAAATAGAGAAATAAAGGTAGATCCAGAGTCTAACATACTGTACCAATGTATAATTTTCAAAAAATCTGAAATAAATATAATTTCTGATTTCTGGCAGAAACTTTATCTTAAAATCTTTAGAGTTCTTTCCCTGCCAAGTACAAATTTAGGTTCCACCAACTTAGAAATTTTTTAATACATTATTTAACTAGACTTATGTAATATTTAAAATGCCAAACAAACTAAAAAAAATTAAAATACTTCTAAAATTTTTTTACCACTGAAGTTTTTATATAAAAAGTTATTTTATCTAAGCTTTTATTTGTTAGCTAAAGTATATCTGAAATGCATAAAAAATTATATATATATATATACATACACACACATATATAATAAAGCTCTGGTGTTTCACATTGTTAGCATTTTTAAATACTAACCCTATTTTGAGGTTTCAGTGAGTAGAATTGTATCTCGGCTAATTTTTATTTGCAATGTAATGCAGCTTAATTGATTCAAATAAGTAAAAGGTAAATAAACATTGTACAAATGTTTTCCATTACATTAACCAGTTTACAATACAAGTGTGTATAACAGTGATTCCAACCACAAGTCTATTACAGATTAGAGTTATGCAAGAAGTCACTGTGCTTTCAAGATTTGATTTTTAACCTTTTAACTATTTTTAATTAAAAGCTACATATATTATTCTTTTAAAAAATTATACAATATATTTCCAATGTGTGAATATTTCCCCTTTCCAGTCCTCTTGGATTTTTTTCGAATATACCAACTGACCCAACCCATTTCCCATTTTTTAACACTTTAGAAAACAAACAAGTAAACAAAAGACAAACCAAAACCACACAAATAAGAGAAAACTATAAGAAAATCTCTTTCTCTCTCTCTCTCTCTCTCTCTCTCTCTCTCTCTCTCTCTCTCTCTCTCTCACACACACACACACACACACACACACACACACACACACTACACACATTACACACACACACATACACAAATATACAAAATTGAGGGCCATATTATACAAGTAAAATACCAGTAAGACAAAATTTTCCCAAACAAAGCAGTATGAAAGAGTGTACAAAAATACCATTGAGGTTTTTGTTTGTTTTTTTGCCATCTGCTGCTAGTATACCTAAAGTGCCCCATGAAAGTGCTGGAGTTCTGTAGAGCCCTTTAACAATATTAATCATGGAGATGCAGAATTGAAATTTTGCCATCATGGTTTTTGGACTTGCTTTGGTCAAGTATTCCTCACTGTGCTTCTTCTCCTCCCTTTTGGAATGGTAATTTATATTCTATGCCATTGTATATTAGAAGTATGTTATCCCATCTTTGGTTTTTGATTGTAGAGAAGATTATAGTTAAGAGATTGCCATATATCTCAGAAGAGACTTTGAACTTTGTAATTTTAAACAGTGTTGGGACTGTGGTAGTCTATAGAGACTTTTGAAGTTGGGATGAATGATTTTTTTATGATGATCTGGCTACAGGCCTATGGGAGCCACTGAGTGGAATGTGGTGGCTTGAATAAGAATTGCCCTTATAGGTTCACATATTTAAATGCTTAGTCATCAGGTATTATATAATATCTTTCCTTACTTTTTGGGGTAGTTTTGGTTTAAAGTCTATTAAGTCAGATATTAAATTATCTATACCCATTTGCTTCTTGAATCCATCTTTTACCATGAATTGCTGTCAGTTATTGATGCTAAAGTGTATTTTTTTAATATAGCACAAAATTAAATTCTGTTTTCTGTTCCTTGAATATAGTACAAAGCTAAATTCTGTTTTTTAATCCAATCTGTTATACTAATTTTTATTGACAAATTAAGACCATTTTGATACTAAGAGTCATCTTTGAGCATTATTTAATAATTTCTCCTATTTTGGTGGGTGTAGGGATTTTCTCTTTTAGATTTACTGTTCTGGAATTATTTATTTCTTCTATCATCTTGTGTGTGGTTAACTGCTTCAAGCTAAAGCTTTTCATCTATTCTTTTCTGTAGTTAGAAGTTTTTCTTGAAAAAAAAACTGTTAAATATCTAGCAACTGCTTTTCAAAAAATTGATTCAAAAGCTTAGCATTGTAATAAATGTTAGGCCTAACCCTAACCCTAACCCTTTCTCTGCATGTCTTTGGCATCTGCTCTATCTCTCTTTCCTCTTCTCAGAATTTTCCTAGTCTGGTAGCCCCACCTATACTTTCTGCCTGACTATTGACCAATCAGCATTTTATTAAACAAATACAAGTTAAAAGTGTTTACAATGTATAAGAGTATAGTTCTACAGTCCCTTTCCATAGAGCTAGACTGGTAGACAGAAGTGGATTAAATTCAGTTTTATAGTGGAATCATTTTCTTTCTCCATTTATTGTAATTGATATATGTCTGAGTATAAATTCTGTCATATGAAGTCTCTGATAGTTATAATTATAGTTTTTCTTGGTTATAATAAAAGATGAACATAAAACTTTAGACTCACAAAGATAGGATGAATAATAAAATATTGTCTTTAATTTTTAAATACAATTCTTTCTTAATAACTGTTTTATTATATGTAATTTTACTATGTTAAAGTTAAAACCTTCCTTTTTATTAGACAAAAAAGTAGAAGTGATGTAGGATATTTCTATACATGGTGAATATGTATTTCTATTATTGGTTAATAAAGAAGCTGTTTAGCCTATGGTAAGATAGCTTCCAGCCAGGTAGGAAATCAAAAAAAGATAAAGAAAAAAGAAAGGTGGACTTAGGGCTCCCAGCTTCCAAGGGAGCAAGATATAATAGAACACAGGTAAACCATGAGCCACATGAAAAAGAAAAACCAGATTAATTAAAAACAGGATGGGTTAAGATGCAAAAGCTACCTAGCAAAAAGCCTGAGCTATAGACCAAGCAGTTTGTAATTAAGATAAGCCCCTGTGTGTTTACTTGTGATCAACTAGCTATGAGAGATAGGAAAACTTCTGGCTAAAAATAGCCCCAATGAGAGTTTGTAGAATATCTGTCTAGACCCTTCTTTATTTTATAATATCCATTGAAAAATAAGGTGTCATTCTAATGTTACTGCCTTTAAATGTAACTTGATCTATTTCTCTCAAAGATTTTAATATACCTTCTCTGTTCTGTTTAATATTTTGGTTATTATGTGTCCTGGGGAACTTTTCTGGTACTGTTTATTTGATGTCTTATATGCTTCTTGTATCTTGATAGACATTTTTTTCCTTAGATTGGAGAAACTTTCTTTTATTATTGTGTTAGAAATATTTGTTGTGCCTTTGATTTGGTTTTTTCTTCTTCCTTTATTTGTAATATTCATAGTTTTACTGTTCAAATTTTTACTGGATGCCTTGTACTTGGATTTAACATTTATTTGACTGAGGTATGTAGATATTTTACCTTGTTGTCAATGTGTGAGATACTCTCTTGTCTTGTAATTTGTTGCTGAACTGTACTGCAGAGGTTTTCCTTTGATTTCCTATATGTGTCATGTACAGATTTATTTCATTTTGGCTTTTCTCCAGTGACTGTTTTTATGTTAAATACTTATATACTTGCTGGAGGCAGTTGTGTCCTTAATCGTGGAGATCCTCTGAGTCCTTTGGGAACAATGGAGATGGGTAGCCAAACATGATTACAAAGGAAGAGTAGCTGCATTTACAGGGTATGCAATGTACCCTAAAACAGTACAACTGGAAAAATTTCTAGCCAAGGGAAGTTTAGTTCTTGACAATATTTGGTCAGTGGCGTTCTCTCAACCAGTCTGATGTTTAGAAGTAGTACCATATTCACAAGTTCTGAGTTAATTCTCTATGCAGGTATTAAAAAAAAGGCCTCTACCCATCTTAAAAAGTATACATAATAACTAGCAGGTATTATTATTTCCCTCTTCTGGTTTGAATGCCAGTAAAGTTTATTTCTAGATGTTTAAGTGCATAGAACTCCTGTTTCTGTGTTATTCTGTGGGAATACCGGGTCCCTGTTTGAGATTGTTCTAACCCCCATTCAGATGATGTTGCTAGCTTGTTCAGTCAGTGTTGGAAACTACAGACACACCAAATGCCTTTGCAACAATTTATGTAAAGCAATTTTTTATTCAAATTCATGGGGCTTGTTGAACAAGGCTGGAAACTGTCATCTCTGGAAATATTATTTTTCTATATGTGATATTCAGTCAGCCCTCCTGACTTTTAGTAGCTCATTCATCAGTTGTTATTGTTTTATTTTCTGGCTTATATGAGAGGAACTCTGAAAATACAGTGAGTGTTTATATGCATTGTAGGGGTTAATGGAGGGGACTGTAGGGATGTCTTCATCAAGGACATTGTTTGATGTTTTGCCTACTGGTCAGTTCCCCAATTCATTTGACCTTGACTCTGTGTGAGCCCAGGTATCCAAACAGCTTCTAGGAGAGGCTAGAATGTTTGGTCTGCTTTAATTTCTACTCTGAGGTAATCAGTTTTCTTTCTAGATATATTGCTGTTTTGATCTCCCATATGAGAGACTATTCACCCTGTTGGAGCTTCAGCTCCCATCAGTAATTGAGGAACAGTTCATCCATAAGATCAGGCCATGAGGAGAAAAAAATTTCTTCATAATTATGGAGGGACTCCCCTTCCACTTTAGGAAAGTATGTGACCAGATAATAAGTTTTCTTGGACTAAGAAAGAGCTTAGCTCATCCCTGGAAGGCAAGAACCAGAGTCTGGCAGAACTAGCCAGATGGATGAAGTTGTTAAGCATTGCATCATGACAGATGACATTAGAAGGACAGGAACAGGTTGTTTTGTGACTGTCTCAAAGTCTGTAGTAAGGTAGCATCATGGTGCAAATTTTTATCCTTAGAAAATTAATGGGGGCATGCCCATAGTATCTTCATAACTGTTTTTAGCCAATATGGTCTTGGGTTGGGAAGGTTTTAAAAACAAATCCATCCCATAGACTCTTGGTCCAACAAACTTTATAATTCAATATATGGAATCTGGTCTGGGTGGTTCCATACAGACCTGTAGAGAGCTGCATGCAGCTGCGCCTTAAAGATGATGCTGGCTTCTGCCCTCCACCTTCCTGATGGTGAGTGCTCTCAGTGATAAACAACTCCATATTTGGCTAAGGCTAAGGATTTGGCTTGCTTCCGCATACCTATTGGTAGTGCCCACATGGCATACCAGGGTTGGCTGCCCAGAGGCTATTTAGGCTGCAAGCAGGTTTCCCCAGGGTCAGAAGAAGTCAGAAGAAGATTGTTCAAGGTTCCTGAATAAACTACTGAAAGAAGAGCCTGGAGTTGCGTCTTCCTTGGTGGTCGAGGTGGTCGCAACACAGACCTTTCAGAGTTTGTTAATTATAGTTCCTTTAAATGCCCAGGTGACATAAAAAGAAGGCCAGCCAATTTTACAGCCTTAAATTTGTAGATTTTTATCTTTATTCAGAAGCCAGCCATAAATTCTTTTCTAAAGATATTGATAATGGTTTCTAAGACTGTGCTGGTCTCACATCAGGACTATGAAGATCCTATAACAAGAAGAGTCCTATAACCAGGAATTGTGACAGTTTATATATACCTAGCCCTGTGCAATACATAGAGTAGGCTAGAAAAGACCTCAAACAGGTACCTGCCTGGCTTGCCACTTCATAGAAACTTAAGAGGTCTTACCTTAAGAGCCCATGTATATCCTCTGGTTGCCTCCTATTACAAGAGGTAAGTGTAGTAGTAGGTTTCTGGCCTGGACTTTTGGGCCTAGCCCTGAGATTTGGACCCACTCACAACTCCTATGCTGCTTAGCACCAAATAATGACACAAAGGCTTATATTAATTTTATGCTAATTGACCTAGGACCCAGGCATATTCCTAGCTAGCTCTTGCTCTTAAACTAACCCATGATCCTTATCTTATTTAGCAATGTGGCTCAGTACATTTTTCAGAACAGCATAGCTGTCCTTTGCATCTGCTGGCTTCTCTGGCGAATCTGTGGCATCTCTACTCTGTTCTTCCTATTCCCAGAATTTTCTTAGTCTGGTAGCCCCTCCCACACATCTTGTCTGCCTTCAGTCAATCAGCATTTTTACTAAATCAGTAGGCAGGACAATTATTTACAATGGAACAGAGCACAGTCCCACTACAGGTAAGTGTCTGTTCAGGACAATAAGTATATGAATACTTATAGTGTCTCAAAAGCTCTGTGACTATGGAAACTTATTGCACCCCAACTATTTGTTTTTATGAAGTTGTTTCACCTGTGAACATGTCTGTGGAAGATTTTTTCTTTTATATATATATTTTTTACTTTATATTAAATGATTAGAGATATTACCTCTACATATTGCTGATATTTTTTAAAAGCAGCTCTCATTTATAGTTGTTTCAAGGTATTTAACAAAATAGCTGCTATAATTTGATATCATTGTTTTAATTGGCTTTAATTGTAACTTGACACAGCCTAGAGAGTAACCCAAGAAGAACCTTAATATAGGAAATGCCTACAAAAGATTGGCCTGTGAGTATTTCTGTGGGGTGCCTCCTTGATTTCTAATTGAGGAATGAAGACCAAGTCATCCATGGGGTGGTGCCACTTCATGAGCAGGCAGTCCTATACAGTGTAAAAAAATAAATGCAAGTCTGGGAACAAGACAACAAGCAGCATGCTTTTACAATTTACTTTGTACTATCTTGGCAATGAATTTCTTTCGTAAAAGTGCTTTTGCCATAGGAAGTTTTTAATTATATAATGCTAATCTATAGAAAGGTAAATTAAATTCTTACTCTGTTTTATATTTGTTTACTATTTACCTTTTTGTTACTGTTGCAATATTTAAAATAGTAAAACTCATAAAAGTAATAGCAAAATTGAAGTTGCCAGAGTCTTGATGGGGAGAGGAAATGGGAAGGTAGTCAATGGATATAAATGATGTATTAGAAAAGATAACTATGTTCTAGAGATCCTCTGTAAGAAACAAAGTGGACAGTTAGTGAAGATGAGTAACGCACTTTAAGTAGCATTTCTGGCAGTGTTAAGTGTTAAAAATAAAGTTAGCATAAATTAATAAATGGATTTAGTGTATTGATTATGATGATAGCTTCATGGGTATTTGCCTATATAAAAACTTATCTAATTATATATGTTAAATATGTGCATTCTTATGTATCAATGAAGATGTTAGTTTTTCAAAAGATTATAATCTAATAATGATATATAATTGGTAGAACTGAAGACAAAAATAATAGGCAATTTACCAGGAAAAAATTGTAACACTGAACTACATAATTAGATAATTAAGAGGAAAAACTGAAATAAAATGTTTGCATATAAATTATGATTTTCCAATGATCAAAGATAATAAAAAGCTATCCCTCATTCTAATGCAATAATACAATTGTTTATCTATAATTTTATCATGGGAAAAAATTTTTGTTCCTTCATAAATCTTAGCATGGTTTGGGTTATGAAAGAACATATTACACTGGTGAGTAGCCATTTAAGATTCTTTTCTCTGAGGCTAATACATCTTGTATAAAAAATTTATTTTTTATACAAAAGAGAGTATTCCAATTGGTGTTTATTGTGGAACTTTTTTTTACACTGTATGAAGATGTGTCATTTTGACTGGTTTATTAAAGAGCTGAATGGCCAAAAGCTAAGCAGGAAGAGGTTTGGTGAGTTTTCTGAGGACAGAAAAGACTGAGAGAGGAAGAAAGATGGGGTCACCAGCCAGATGTGGAGAAACCAGCATGAGTGATATAAATTAGAAGTAAACAAGCCATGCAACAGAATGTAGATTAAAACTAATGAGTTAATTTAAGTTATAAAAGTTAATGGAAGAATGTCAGAGACTAAGACCCTGGCTTGAGCCTCTAGGCTTCTAGCTAAAGGCTACCATGGGAAACCAACCACTGAGCTGGCACGACCCTGAGTAAAATAGATGTTCTCCCAAAGTAAAATAGATGTTCTGGTTTGCTTAACAGTATCTAAAGAATAAAATAGGGGCTGGAGAGATGGCTCAGCGGTTGAGAGCACCATCTGCTCTTCCAGAGGACCCGGGTTTGATTCCCAGCACCCACATGGCAGCTAACAACTGTCTGTAGTTCCAATTCCAGGCAAACACCAAGGCAAATAAATAAATAAATAAATAAAGTTTTTTTAAAAAAAAAAGAATAAAATAACAGGAACATTCTGTGGCTAGGTTACTTAGCAGCCCTCTAAGGTGGCTCTAAAGAATAGAATAACAAGAACATTCTACAGTTAGGTTACCTGGCAACCCTCCCCTGAAACAAGACCAGTCACCTTGCCAATATCTTGCTTGCCCTGGCCAGCTTCCTGTAGGTGTTTGATGACTACCCCCTTCCCATATTCTGCTTTAGAACTATATAAGCATATGGTAGAATTGTAATAAAATCGCAGCTCAATCAGACTCCCAATTGTCCTGCTGCCTTTCTTTGCATCTCCCTTCCCTTCATTCTCTCTCGTAGGTGGTTTCCCATGTTAACACCCCACGGGTCGGGGCAGAAGAAGCTTTAGATGAAGCTGAGATTTCATAATCTCATAATCATAATGACAAGAATCCATGTCATTATTTGGGAGCTGGTTCATAAAACAGAAAAAGACTCATTAAACCCTCAATATGATTACAATATAATAACAAATCATTTTTCAAATGCACAAATGATAATCTATCAGTGTAAAGAATACAACAAGATATCAGACACTATCTTTTAATGTGCTATACATTGGTTATAAAATTCAAAGTCTACTTTGTGTGACAAGATAATGATAGTGCAAATAGTGTAACTGAATGTCTGGTAATAAGCAGATACTCTCCTTGTTATCTTCTTTTTTTGTGGTCACATTACTTATTTATTTATTTATTTATTTATTCTTTATTTATTTTGTATTTATCAAAAAAAGAGTAAAATGAATTTAAAATGCTGAAAAGTTAACAATAACTATAAAGAAGATAAAAATCATAAGCATGACTTATCAAGGGTGATATGCAAATAAGATTGCTACACATATATTTATTTTGTGTTCAGCTTTCCCTCTGAATTTTTTTTCCATCCCTGTATATTCTTATTCAAGGTCCCTTCCCCCTCCCACCACATCAGGTCATTTTTCTTCTCTGCAACTCCCCATCCCCTCCCTGGGCAGGGAGCAGACAGTCCTATGGTCCCACTGACCAAATAATGCTTGGATCAGTCTCCAATCCTGGCCAAATCCAGTTTTGTTCCCCCCCCAAGAGTGAGTCAGGTGTTCCTATACTTGGAGTGGGGTCCGAAGGGTCAGTCCAGGGTGTTTCTGATCCCAAGCTTTTCAGTGGTTGCAGTTTGCAGCTTGGGCATGCTTGGCTTTTCTTCTTGTTTGTTTAGAGACCATTAATGAGTGAGTACATCCCCTGCTTATCTCTCTGAGATTGTGATACCTTGCTCAGGAGGATATTCTCCAAATTCATCCATTTGCCTGAGAATTTTAGGATATCATTTTTTCTTACTGCTGAGTAGTATTCCATTGTGTAGATGTACCACAGTTTGCTAATCCATTCTTCAGTTGAGGGACAACTAGCTTCTTTCCAGGTTCTTGCTATTACAAATAATGCTGCTATGAACATAGTTGAACTAATACCTTTGGAGTGTGAATGCAACTCTTTCAGGTATACACCCAGAGGTGGTATTGCTGGGTCCTTGGGGAGATTGATTCTCAATTTTCTGAGAAACTGCCATATTGCATTCCAAAGTGGCTGAACAAGCTTACACTCCCACCAACAATGGAGGAGTATTCCCCTTGCTCCACATCCTCTCCAACATAGGCTGTCATCAGTGCCTTTTATCTCAGCCAATCTAACAGGTGTTAGGTGGTATCTCAAAGTTGTTTTGATTTGCATTTCTCTGATGGCTAAAGATGAAGAGCACTTTTTCAGGTGCCTTTCAGCCATTCGTAGTTCCTCTGCTGAGAATTCCCTTTTTAGATCTGTACCCCATTTTTTGATTGGGTTATTTAAGGTTTTGGGCTCTAGATTCTTGAGCTCTTTATATATCTTAGAGATCAGTCCTCTATCACTTGTAGGGTTGGTGAAAATCTTTTCCCATTCTGTAGGCTGTTGTTTTGTCCTATTGACAGTGTCCTTGGCTTTGCAGAAGCTTCCTAGCTTCAGGAGATCCAACTTATTAATTGTTGGTCTTAGTGTCTGTGCCACTGGTGTTCTATTTAGGAAGTGGTCGCCTGTGCCAATTCGTAAAAGTGTATTTCCCACTTTCTTTTCTATCAAGTTCAAAGTCACTGGGTTTAAGATGAGGTCTTTGATCCACTTGGATTTGAGTTTTGTGCAGGGTGACAGGCTTGGATCTATTTGCATTTTTCTACACACTTTCATCCAGCTATGCCAAAACCATTTGTTAAATATACTATCTTTTTCCCATTGAATATTTTGGGCCTCTTTGTCTAAGATCAGGTGTTCACAGGTTTTTGGGTTAGTGTCTGGATCCTCAATTCTATTCCATTGGTCCACAAGTCTGTTTTTATGCCAGTACCAGGCTGCTTTTATTACTGTAGCTCTATAGTATAGCTTGAAGTCAGGGATGGTGAACCTGAGGTTCCTTTGCTGAGTAAAATTATTTG
>PVIH01010797.1:0-29444 GCA_004025045.1 Sigmodon hispidus
TGGCTCAGTGGTAGAGGCCCTGCCTAGAATCCCCCAGTGAGGGGCTGGGGTGTGACTCAGTGCTAGAGTCCCTGCCTAGAATCCCCAAGTGAGGGGCTAGGGTGTAGGATGTAGGCTCAGGAGTAGATTTTAAGTATCACAAAACAAACAAGATTTTCAGTCCTATGCAAGTTGTAGGCAGTGAGTGTATAATAAGGAGACATGTAGAAACTAGACATAAGGAACTAGAGGTGACGTAAGTAGAAAGAAGCAAAGCTATGGCATGCTTGTGTTGCAGGGAAAACCATTAGTAACCCACTAATGTACTAAGTTTATTGTAATTGCAGGATAGGATAGAAGGCCAGTGTATGAGAACTAGACATCCAAATTCATGTTTTAGATTTATTTATTTATGGGGCTGGAGGGATGGCTCAGTGGTTAAGAGCACCGGTTGCTCTTCCAGAGGTCATGAGTTCAATTCCCAGCAACCACATGGTGGCTCACAACCATCTGTAATGAGGTCTGGTGCCTTCTTCTGGCCTGCAGGCATATGGGCACTGTATACATAGTAAATAAATAAAATTTATTTTTAAAAAAAATTTTTTATTTATTATGTATACATGTTTCCTGCAGGCCAGAAGAGGACACCAGGTCTCATTACTGATGGTTGTGAGCCAACATGTGGTTGGTGAGAACTGAACTCAGGACCTCTGGAAGAGCAACCAGTGCTCCAGTCCCCCAAATGCAATTTTATCAAAGGTTAAACAGCGAGGCAGAGAAGACATTTAAGGCAGGCACAGGCAGACATTCTGTATTCCATAGAAGCAACGAGCCAGGCTGAGGACTCTTGAAGACAGCATTTACCCTGTTTGGCCTGGGAAGTTGGCTGGGTGAGAATTGACTGTGGTCTGTTTTCTCTCTCTGATATTCCAGTTTTCCCCCATTAACTGGCTCTGGGTTCTCATCATATACTAACTAGAATTCATGCAATAACTCTGACCCAGGAGTGCAAGCCTGTGTCAGCACCATGAAGTGTGGCAGGCTAACTGTCAAAGCATGCTGCAACATGCTGCAACAGACGGGATCCTTCCCAGCTCACTACAGCCATGTTCATTTCAAATGCTGCCCCATCTTGGCATTTAGTTTTACAGAAACCAGTATAAAAAGTGTTAAGACCAGCTGGGAAGGCGGCTGTTGGTGAAGCATTCATACACACATACATACATACTCTCTCTCACTCTCACTCACACACACACACACACACACACAATACACACATACATAATACTCTCTCTCTCTCTCTCTCTCTCTCACACACACACACACACACACACATAATACTCTCTCTCTCTCTCTCTCTCTCTCTCTCACACACACACACACACACACGCACACGTACGAGTTCAATCCCCAGCACTCACACAGAAAGCCAAGTATGAAGGCATATCATTGCAATCCCAGTGCCGAGGAGGTAGAGGCAGGGTTAGCTGCAGCCTGCTGGCCAGCTACACTAGCCTAATTGGTAAGCCACAGGTCCCAGTGAGAGACTCTGTCTCTAAAAAATAAGTTCCCAAGAAACAACACATGGAGCTGGCCTCCAGCCTCTGCACACATACAACTCTAATAGGAAATTGTTATCAGTCTGAACATGAACACAACCTAAACTGAGTGTGGTTGTTCATACCTGTAAACCCATCACATAAAAACTGATGAACTGGGGGGCTGGAGAGATGGCTCAGCGGTTAAGAGCACCATCTGCTCTTCCAGAGGACCCGGGTTCGATTCCCAGCACCCACATGGCAGCTAACAACTGTCTGTAGTTCCAGTTCTAGGCAAATAAATAAATAAATAAATTTAAAAAAAAAAAAAAAAAAACTGATGAACTGGACTTAGTCAAAATTTAACATTCCTAACAAAAGCATCACTAAAATCATTTTTAAAATCACACAAAGAGTTATCACTAACAAGATCTACCAAATAATTTGAATCTAAATGTTTGTAAGTCAACTCCTGCAACTCAGTAATTAAATGACAAATAATCAGGAGGCAGCAGCAGAACGATCTCTGTGAGTTTGAGGCTAGCCTGGTCTACATAACAAGTTCCAGGTTAGCCAAGGGTAGCTAGCTACACAGAGAAACCCAGTCTCAAAAATAAAAAGCTTAAAACAGCAGTTGAGGGTCTGGAGAGATGGCTCAGAGGTTAAGAGCACTGACTGTTCTTCCAGAGGTCCTGAGTTCATTTCCCAGCAACCACATGGCAGCTCACAACCATCTATGATGACATCTGGTACTGCATTCTGTGTACTGCATACATGAAAAATAGATAAATCTTTAAAAGAAAAACAGTAGTTGAGAGATGGCTCAGTGGTTAAGAGCACTGACTATTCCCAGCAACCACATGGTGGCTCACAGCCATCTATAATGACATCTGGTGTCGTCTTTTGTATACTGTATACATAATAAATAATAATAAATTAAAAAAAAAGAATTCCCTTTTCTGAATCTCTCTCCTCCTCTGTTCTCTCAGAACGCTCTTCATTCCTCTCTATTCCCCTTCCACTATCTTTCTATATTTCTTAAAAAAAAAAGAGAGAGAGAGAGAGAGAGAGTATGTACTATTCTTACAGAGAACCTCAGTCCAGTTTCCAGCACCCACAAGGATGGCTCCTGTAACAAGACATCTTTGGGCTCCTTGGGTACCTGCACTCTCATACACATAGTCCCCAGTCAGTCAGTCAGACCAACATCCGTATGTGTGGATGCACACACAACACATGCACAATAAAAAATGACACCCCCTCCACTTATCCTGACTGGACTGTGGTGGCTCATGTCTGTAATCCCAGCACTCAGGAGACAGAGGAAAACTGGATCTCTGTGAGTGAGTTCTAGCCTGGTCTCCAAATTTATAAAAATAGGCAGATTTCTCCAAAAAATACATATAAGGCTGAAAAGATGTCTGAACATCAAATACACTTGCTGCTACACCTGACAGCCTAAGATGATTCCTGGAAGCAAATGAGGGGGAGTGGGGAGGGGGGTCTGACCCCCACAAGTTCTGTCTTCCTCCAGACCTACATGCCCTGGTTTCCAGGAGCTTCCCAGTCATCTGTGCCTAAAAGCCTCCAGTGACTCAATGCAGAGACCGCACAGCAGAAGGCAAACAATTCGCTCCCGTAGTGTAGACAGCAGAGCTCAGGACAGTTAGGTTCTTGGGGGCAGCTCTGCAGAAAGCCCAACTGAAGGTCACATTTGAAGAGAAAAAAATTATCTGAGGTTAGAGTTGAACAAGGCAGAATTAAATCTGTGTATGTGTTGTGCACATGCTTGTGAAAGTCACAGGTTAACAAGGGCCGTCTTCTTGATCGCTTATCCTTTGAGACAGGACCTCCTGACCCTGGAGCTCACCGACCGGCTATGCGAGGGCTCAGCTGTCCCTGCCTCCCTAGTACTGGAATCACACTCAGCTTTTTTACATGAATGCTGGGGTTCAAACTCAGGTTCTCATCCTTTTGCAGAAAACACTTTACTAATTGAGCCACACACACCCACACACTCCACCTGCTTAAAGAAAATCCCAAAATGGGCATGGTAGTGCCTGCCTTTAATCCCAGCACTCAGGAGACAGAAGCAGGAAGATCTCTGTGAGTTCAAGGCCAGCCTGGTCTATAAAGTGAGTTCCAGGACAGCCAGGACTGTTACACAGAGAAACCCTGTCTCGAAAAACCAGAAAATAAATAAATGAATTGGAACTAACCATAGTGCACTTAATTCTCCTGTGGACAGCCTTTATTCAGAGAGAATAAGATAAATGTGGATTACTGACTTAGAGGGATGAGAGACTGTGAGGCCTAAAAGGCATTCTTCACATACAGTAAAGCAAACAGATTTCCAAATCAACACCTCAAGGAATGGTTGTGCATCCTTAGACACAGAGGGGTCTAGTGGCTTCTTTTTGAGAGTCTTTCTGTCACCTAGGCTGGCTTTGAACACTGCCTTGGTCTCAGCCTCCTGAGTGCCAGCATTACAGGTATGGCCACTGTATTCACATGGGGCTCCAGTAAAACTCTTGTTTCTTTAACTCAATACTACATATTCTCTGTGATAAAGTACGGAAATATCCCATGCAGGAAAAAGCTCTTACCAAGGACCTGGCTTGAATTCCTAGCACCCACCTGGTAGCTTACAACCATCAACGATGACAGTCCCAGAGGATCCAACAGGCACACAAATGGCACGCTCACATGCATGCAGGCAAAACATTCAGACATAAGGTAAAATAAATAATTCTAAAAAATGTTTAAAAATATTCCAGATGGTACAAGGCCTCACCCATGCCCCATCCCTCTGTCTCAAGCAGACCAGGACCCTATGTAGATGGAAGCACCACAGCCAAGGACCAAAGAGAAGCCTTTCTAACAGCCGGCAAAAGGCCCCTCGGTGGACCCACGGCTCCTTCCTCAGGCCTACATCTCTCAGATGGGCCAGGCCCAGAAGTGTTACAGGCCATGTGCATAGAATGTGAGCAACCCCCTTACACCACAAGGCTGAGTGTTTCCTCTGTGTGAGACTTGGGTGCAAGAGAGCAAACAGGGCAGCGGGAGTAGGGTGGGGATTGTTACCTACCGCAGGAGTCACAGATGAAGCAGTCCGTGTGATACAGGCTCCCCATTGCTTGGCACGCCTGCCTCGCTCCGTAGATGCCAAGCCCACACTTGATACAGATGCCTATGAGGAGCAGGAGAGCAACAGCTGGTGCCATGCCCCATGGAGTCAGTGGCCAACCAAGCCCCAAGGCCACCAGGTCCCTAACAGCTAACATTCAGCTACAAGGACACTGAATGTGCCCATGGTTCAAGCACCTGGCTGGTGGCACATCTGGAAAGTCAGAGAAACTTAGGGTCATGGTGACTGACTGGTGGTGGACAGAGGCCACTAGAGGCAGGGCTGGATGGCTGTCCTTCAACTCTGCTCTTGTGCAAACATCCCAATTCCAATTCTGCTGACAGGTGAGGCTTTGCCCTTCATTCTCCTGCCATGACAGATGGTACAGTACAGTACAGACAGTAGCTGGAGTTCTCCTTCCATCAGGAAGTTGGTCTCCATGACGTGTAAGGCAGTGAATTCAGGCAGCACACAAGGGTGCTGTCTGAGCATCCAAAGAGCTTCCTAGAGCACTGGGAGAGGCAGAGCTGGGCTGAAGTCAGCCATCAGCTATGACCATGCGCTCTCCATGCCCCTCAACCTCAGACTGAGACAACCTTCCTACTGCCTCTGAAGATAATCGTACTCTTCAAAATAAATATGTACCTTCTGACCCCACACGGGTACAATCAAAGGCATCACTGCCCTTGATGGATGCCTTTCTTCATCTGTATGAGATCCAAATACTCTCCAGTGCATTCCACAAACATGGCCTGCTGCCTGCTTGCCCTACTTCAGTCTTTGTTTGTTTGTTTGTTTTTCCTGGTTTTTCAAGGCAAGATTTCTCTGTGAAGCCTTGGCTCTCCTGAAACACACTCTGTATTAGACTGGCTTTGAACTCAAGAGATCCACCTGCCTCTGCCTCCCAAGTACAGAGATCAAAGGTGTGTGCCACTTCTTAAATGTAGAGAAACTGCAATGCAGAAAAATCTTCAGTTCAACGACCATGTGATCCAGAGGACAGACACAGCAGAAGTCACACGACATCACATGAGTAGGGAACATGTTGGATGATGCACACCTGTGACCCCAGCACTCAGGAGAACAAGGCAAGAGGATAGTTCAGAGTTCCAGATCAGCCTGGGTTACACAGCAAGTTGGAAGCTAGCCAGGGGTCTATATGGAGATCCTGCCTCGATACCAAAAACAACAGTAACAGTGATGACAATGATAACGTCAGGAGGAAACAAATATGAAGCAAAAGCTCGCCAAGAACAGGTCCAGAGGGGCTGGAGGGATGAGATGGCTCAGCAGTTAAGGGCACTATCTATTCTTCCTGACCACCTTATTTAACACCCAGCACCCAGGCAGCTCACAGCTGTCTGTAACTCCAGTTCCACACAGTCATACATCCAAGCAATACACCAATGAACATAAAATAAAAAATAAGTCATTAAAAAAAAACCAATAGATTGAGGTCGAAACAGATGCAGACTCACGGCCAAACATTATGCAGAGCTTGGAGAATCCTGAGAGGAAGGGTTGCAGGAGCCAGAAGGGTCAAGGACAGCAGAAGAAAACCACAGGATCGGGGCTGGAGAGATGGCTCAGCAGTTAAGAGCACCGTCTGCTCTTCCAGAGAACCCAGGTTCGATTCCCAGCACCCACATGGCAGCTAACAACTGTCTGTAGTTCCAGTTCCAGGCAAACACCAAGGCAAATAAGTAAATAAATAAAGTTAAAAAAAAAGAAAGAAAAAAGAAAAGAAAACCACAGGATCATAGGGGCTCACAGAGACTGAACCAACAACCCGAGAGTTTACAAAGGACTGACCTAAGGCCTCTGCACATGTTACAGCTGTGTAGCTTGGTCTGCTAGTGGGAATCCTATCAGTGAGAACAGGGGCTGTCTCTGACTCTGTTACCTGCTCTTGGGACCCCCTCCCTCATACTGGGTTGTCTCATCCAGCCATAATAGGACAGGAGGTGCCTAGTCTTACTACAGCGTGGTTTGCTATGGCTGGCTGACAGCCATGAGAGGCCTGCCCTTTTCTGAAGAGAAACAAGGAGGGAGGAGGAGCAATGAAGGAGAGAGGCTCTGAGGAAAGGAGGGAGAAGAAACCGCAGCTGGGTGTAAAGAATAATAAATAAAAAATGTTAAACAAAAAGATGGGGGGCTGGAGAGATGGCTCAGCGGTTAAGAGCACCGTCTGCTCTTCCAGAGGACCCGGGTTTGATTCCCAGCACCCACATGGCAGCTAACAACTGTCTGTAATTCCAGTTCCAGGCAAACACCAAGGCAAATAAATAAATAAAGTTTAAAAAAAAAAAGATAAATCAAGGTACTGGAGACATGGCTCACAGGTTTCAACAGCACTGGCTGCTCTTACAGAGGACCTGGGCTCAATTCCTAGCACCCACTTGGTTCACAACCATCCATAACTCCACTTTCAGAGGGTCCAATGCCTTCTTTCGATCTCTGAGGGCAGCAGACATACAAGTGGTGGACATACATATATACATGCAGACAACATACTCACAGATTTAAATTGAAGGAAGGAAGGGAGGAAGGAAGGAAGGAAGGAAAAGAATAAATTAGTGCTGGAGACACGGCTCAATGGTTAAGAGTACTTCCCAGCACCCACAAGGTAGATCACAGCCACCTGTAACCCCAGCTCCAGGGGATCAAACACCTTATTCTGGTCTAAAGTCACTTCACCTAAATGATGCACAGACAGGCACAAACACATACACGTAAATAAAAGGGAAAGTAAATAAAAATTTTACAAAGAATACATTTTTAAAAATCTAGGATAGGGGACTGGAGAGATGGCTCAGCGGTTAAGAGCACTGACTGTTCTTCTGGAGGACCTGAGTTCAATTCCCAGCATCCACATGGCAGCTAACAACTGTGTGTAATCCCAAGATCTGACACCCTTACACAGTTATACATGCAGACAAAACACCAATTCACATAAAATAAAAATAAATATTAAAAAAAAAACTAGGGTAGCTGGGTATGATGGCACACTCCTGTAATCCAGCACTTGGAAGACAGGACAGCTACGTTAAGTGAGCTGGAAGCCAGCAGGGCTATGTAAGACCTCATTTCCAATAAAACAAAACAAAGAATTAACCTAGAGGGCTAGGTATGTTGATACATGCCACTCATTTGGGCACTGAAGAGGCTGAAGTAGTGCATATCAAGTTCAGGGTCAGTCTGGGCTCCCTAGAAAGTTCCAGAGCAACACAGGCTGTATAGCATGATCTGGTCTATACATATACAAATCTAGAGGCTAGAGCTTCAGCATAGTGGCTCATACCTGACACATGTGACTCCTCCAACACACACATCTGGAGGTATGTGATTGGTACACAGGATAGCAAAGGACAGTCAGTCCCTCCACACTCTTTACCCATGAAGTTAAAGGACAGTGCTTTTTATGCAGGGATCTGGGAATAGTGGATGGAACTGGGGACCATCCCAGCAAGCCAGATAAGGGAGAAAACACAGAACTGCCCAGCAGTGTTAGGAGGATGCACTTTAAGCCCAGCCCCCACAGAAACCCAGAAGGCCTTCAGCTACCCAGTATCTCTGGGGTGATTTGTGTAAGAATGGCCCCCATAGAATCATTGTTCATATGTTTGAATACTTGGTCTCCATTGGTGAGACTGTTTGAGAAGGAACAAGAGGTGTGGCCTTGTGTCACAGGGAGGGGATTGAGGTTTGAGAAGACCCTGGACATTCTACAGACAGTTGTTAGCTGCCATGTGGGTGCTGGGAATCCAACCCGGGTCCTCTGGAAGAGCAGACGGTGCTCTTAACGGCTGAGCCATCTCTCCAGCCCCAGACTCCAACTTTGAAATCAAGATGTAAACCCTCAGCTAGGTGTGGTGGTGCATGCCTTTAATCCCAGCACTCCAGAGGCAGAGGCAGGCAGATCTCTGTGAGTTCAAGACCAGCCTGATCTACGTGGTGAGTTCCAGGGCAGTCAGGGCTGGCAGAGAGACCGGTTCACAAAAAAACAAACAAAAGATGTGAGAGTTCTCAGCTGTCCTGTACCCATGCTTTTGGTCGGTCCACCACCATGGATTCTAACCCTCGGCTTTGATCACATGGGGTCCTGGGGAACTGAACTCGGGTTGTCAGGCTTAGTAGAGATGTCTCAATACTGATTCATCTCACTGGTCCTCTCTGTGCTAGCTTCCACACCTTGGGCTCAAGCACTCTCAACCTGCCTCTCGGGTATCAGGTGTAACAGCTGGGGGGGCGGGATGGTAAAAGAGAAGCTGAAGATGGAGGTCGAGGTGACAGAGAAGACTGATAGCCTCAGAGGGCAGAAGGGAGCTCCTGACTGAAGGCATGGAGGGAGGACGCCCTTGCAGACCTCAGGACTCTGAGTGCAGTGGGAAGCAGGTTGGGCAGGAGACCAGAAGGCTGTTGAGGGACTAGGAAAGCCAATTCACTGAGGCTAAAGGTAACAAGAAGAGTCCTGAAAAGGGCCAGTGAAACGGCTCAGAGGGTCTTGCAGCTAAGGCTGACAACCTGGGTTCAAGCCTTTCAAAAGCCTCAGGGTACAGGGAAAGAGCCAACTCCTACAAGTGCGTCTCTGACCTCTATATACACACCACAGCATCCATGTATCTACAGCCACACTCTCATGTTATACACACACACAATTTCTAAAATACTAAACAAAAAAAAAAAAAAAAAAACATCCTGGTCCCAGAGGCTTTCTCCAAACCCCTCACAGCCAGCTAGAATAGCAAAGTGTGTATAAGTGTGTGTGTGGGGGGGGGGGGGTTCCTGTGAGAAAAAAAATCAAACAGGAATCAGAACCAAAGGCTGAGGAAGAGAAGCCTAGGAGCCTTAGCAAAGGAGTATTTCCAAGGCCCTGAGGCCGTCTGCCTCCTAAGGGCAGCGGAACTGGAGAGGAGAAGGCAAAGTCCCAAAGCCACCAATAAATGGCACAGGGGTACTTCACCAGTGAGGGCTCAGCCAAGGCAGAGCCTCGTGAGGAGGGACCCAGGGATGGGTACAAGCAGGAGACACACCGAAGCAAGGCTGTTAGAGGCCAGACCTCCTGTCAGGTTCAAAGATTTCAAATGTTGTTTTTTTCCAAGACAGGGTTTCTCTATGCAGCCCTGGCTGTCCTAGAACTCACTCTGTAGATCAGGGCTGGCCTTGAACTCACGGAGATCCACCTGCCTCTGCCTCCCCAGTGTGCACCACCATCAAGATCTGAAATATTCGGGGCTGGAGAGACGGCTCAGTGGTTAAGAGCACCGTCTGCTCTTCCAGAGGACCCGGGTTCGATTCCCAGCACCCACATGGCAGCTAACAACTGTCTGTAGTTCCAGTTCCAGGCAAAACACCAAGGCAAATAAATAAATAAATAAATAAATAAAGCTTTTTAAAAAAAAAAAAAAAAAAAGAAAAGATCTGAAATATTCTAAATTGCAAACTGGATGCAGCTGGGTAGGGTGGCCAACGCCGGCACTTGGAAGGCTGAAAGAACTCAAGGCTCGTCTAGGCTAAGTCTCTGGTCTTTAAATTTCAAAACAAACACATGGAACTGACACATTTTTGTTTTCTGTTTGCTGGAATGGAATGCATAATCCTTCTGCCTCAAATTTTCCAAGTGTTCGGATTACAGGTGTTCCACAAACCTGGAAACTGCCATTTTTGTAGCTCAGAAATATCAACTGCCGTCAGATACATAGTTCAAGCAAAACTGCCCACACTTTAAGAACCAGGTATGGCAGTTTACACCTGCAATCCCCACACTCAGGAAGGCTGAGGCAGGAAGGTGGTGGTTAGTTAGAGGTCAGGTTGGTATAAAGGATGAGACCCTAACTAAAAAAAGGGAACGGGCTAGGGATATGGTTCAGCTGACAGAGCGCTTGCCTCACATGCATGAAGCCCCAGGTTCTACCCTCATACCCTCATCATCCCATAATCTGGCTGAGGTGGTACACACCTGTCATCCCAACACCTGGAGTGAAGGAAAGGGATAAAGGGTATCCTTAGCTAAAGGACAGACCAGCTTGCACTCTGAGGGGACCCTCTATAACCAGCCAGCTCAGTCTCCTATGTGGCTTAAAAGGGATAAAGCTGAACCCTGGCTGCTCTTTGGAAAGGAACCCTCATCTCTAGCATACCATAAATGCCCGTTATTTCTTTTTTTTATTTAAGATGTATTTATTTATTATGTATACAGTATACAGAAGAGGGCACCAGATGTCATTATAGATGGTTGTGAGCCACAATGTGGTTGCTGAGAATTGAACTCAGGACCTCTGGAAAAACAGTCAGTGCTCTTAACCTCTGAGCCATCTCTCCAGCCCCCATAAGTGCCCTTTATTTCCACCATTACCTACCCAAGGTAAGAGAGACTCAGAAGTAGCCATAGGAGTCAACGAACAGCTAATGCCCAGCCTCTAAGTGTGCAGGGGCCAGATGCTCCACCAAGAGCACAGGAGTGTCCCCTTCAGAAGATGCCCAAAGTCAGCTCCTGGCAGGAGGCCACAAATTCCTATTCACCTCCTGCTCCCAGCCCACTCACTACCTGCAGCCACCAACACATCTGCTAAACCACAGACTCCCATCCTGACCTCTCACATCAGACTAAGGACCTCATTCCAAAGAAAGGCAAACCCTTTGGCCCACAGACACCCATCCTGAGCTACAACCTTGTCATAACCTCAATGTCTTCCTCTTTCCCGAGATACAGCCACCCAACATGCTACTCCCCCAAGATCTATTTCAAAGCAACCCAGAGCTGTTAGTTCTACTGGACTACGAAGGCTGAAAATCTGTCAGGGTTTGTCCCAGTTTACTCACTATATATATATATATATATATATATATATATATATATATATATATATATATATCCTCCAAGCCAGGAGCCTCAATCCCTTTACCCCAATTCACCTTAAGTATTGTGCCAAAGCAAAGCCTTCAGAGACTGTCGGACTAATGCATGCAATTCCTTCACCAAAGCATCTGATTTCCTTTCTTTGATATTTGGTGGTATAAAGTCCTTTTTCTGTTGCCACTCTTTGAAACAAGGTCTTGCTATGTAGTCTCGACTAGCCTGGAGCTGTACGCAGTCCAGGCTTGCTTAGAACTCTGAGCTGTCTTACTGTTAACGCTTCCCAAGTGCTGGGATTAGACCTGTACCAACCATGCCTAGCTAGAGGCTAAACTTTTCCTTTGTGTATCCAACTGTGATGCTGGTTTGTGGTTCTGTCTGTTTTGCCTTGAGGGGAACACACCCAAAACCTTGAGTACTAGGCAAGCACTCTACCATTGAGCTAAACCACTAGCTCAGTATTCCTTTTTGAAATATCCAGTATATACAACTCAGCCCAAAGCAGCCTGGCGTGCCTGACTTGGTCCTGTAGCCAGCCTCACACAATCCTACCAGCACTGTAGCCTATTGCACAGGTTCAGAGGTACCTAAGGGTAAGCAGGAGCGATGTTAAGAATGAAGAAGAATGCCCAGCAAAGGGGACTGAAGTGGTTAGCAATAAAGAGCGCCTGCTGCTCTTGCAGAAGCCTAAAATTTCCTTCCCCGTGTGCATATCAACTATTAGTTACTCCAGCTCTAAAGGATCTGACACCACATTCTAGCCTTCTAGGGTGCCCTCGCCTACATAACTATCCTTTACGGATCCATGACTCTTATCCCAACACTGAGAAGACAGAGGCAAGAAGATCTCTGAGTTCCAGGCCAGCCAGAGCTACACAAAGAGACCAAGTTTCAAAAAACTAAAAAATGTAAGTGTCCAGAAAAGAGCTCACTTTGCCAATCAACCTGATTTTGTTTGGGTCCCCACGTCAGGAAGCGCGCGACACCTCCGCATCAGTGGCGGGAGACCAGACCCCACCCGCGCCTCCAGCATCCCGGACCTGCGGGCCCGGGGACCGCACGCTCACCGAAGTAGTCTCGTGCCGTGCGCGCCTCGAGTGCGCGCTCCAGCTCCCGCGTGAGCGCCTCCAGCCGCCGCTCCGCCGCGCTCAGGCCGCCCTCCCGGCCCTGGGGTAGCGGCAGCGACGGCAACGGGAACGGGAACGGGGCAGGCTCCGGAGAGCGAGCGGGCGCGGGGCCGGTGACGCTGGGAGGCAGCAGGTCTGCATAGGTGCCCGCGGAGCCGCGGGAACCCAGGCTGGACAGGCTGGAGCGCGCGCTGCCCCCCGACGGCGGCCCGGGGCCGGGACCGTGGCGCTGGTCGTAGCCGAGGCTGATGCCGCTGGAGCGCGCGCTGCCGCCGTCTGAGCCCGCCAGGCTGGCGCGCGGGCCTCGCTCGGGACGACTCGGGATGTCGGGCGCGGCCTCGGGGCCGCCGCCACCCTTGCCTCTGCGGCCCGCCGCTGGCGCCACTTCGTCCGCCGCCCGAGGCCCGAGCCGGACGCGCCCGGGGGAGTCGGCGATCGGCTCCGACTCACGCAGGCCCAGCCCGGCTAGGAGCAGAGCCGCGTCGTCCGCGGTCGTCCGCGAGCGCTGCATGGCCGTCGGCCGGTCGGCGCTTCACCGCCGTCCGCCACCGCTCCGACAGCGTCTGTGCATCGTTCGTCGGCCCGCAGCCCGGCCCGGGACCCCTGAGCACGGGGCGGGGCGGGGCCGGGGGTCGCTCGGCGTGGGCCGTGCGCTCGCGCGGGGCCGTGGCGGCTTGGGGAGGGCGGGGGCGCGCGCGGCGGAGGAATGCGCGCGCAGCTCGGGGCCGCGCCCCCTGCGCTCCGAGGCCCCGCTCGGGAGGGAGGGAGGGAGGGGTTGGGGGTGGCGGAGGGACTGCTTTGCCCCGCCAGGAATTCGAGGACGGAGACTGCGCAGTGGCCTGTGGAATGCGGGGGGCGGCGGCGGCGGCGGGGCGCGTGGGCTGCGCGAAGATGCGGGCGGATCAAGCATGGCTTGGGCTCTGGTCCACCCGGGGGGGGCTTTAGGGAGCATTCCAGATCCAGCCCACAGCCTTCCCATATTGCTCCCCAGCGCTGTGCTAAGGGAGCTCAGCCTGATGCTGCACCAATGTGGGTAATTTAGGAGTTTCAAAACGGGACACCAATGTGCAGCTACTGACAGCTTCTAAAATGGGATGCCAGTATGGGCATTCTAGCAACTTCTAGGTATATCCCTCCCAGTTACACATTCTGGGACTTGAATCACAGGATGAGTTAGTTCCAGGACCCACTGTGAATCTCTTCCACTTGTTGCTCTTGCAGGGGACCCAGGTTCAGTTCCCAGCGCCCTCGTGATTCACAGCCATCCCAAATGCCACCACTAGGTACAAACGTGATACATACACACACATTCAGGCAAAACGTTCATACACAGATTTTTTCAAAATATTTATTATTTTATGTGAATTGTTGTTTGGCCTGCATGTATAGCTGTGTAAGGGTGTCAGATCTTGGAATTACAGACAGTTGTTAGCTGCCATGTGGATGCTGGGAACTGAACTCAGGTCCTCTGGAAGAACAGTCAGTGCTCTTAACCTCTGAGCCATCTCTCCAGCCCGATTTTTTAAAAATCTAAAGAACAAAGCAATCCTATTGATCATTTGACATTCATAAACCCCTACTTTAATTAGAGAGCCACAATGTGTTATTTTTTTCTTTTTGGTGGGTTGTTTCTCACAATTATTGTCAATTTAAACCGTATCCACCAGGCCCTGGGAAGCCCAATTGTTTTTTTTCTTGAGAGGTACAATTGCAATAGAAGAGCTTTGGTCCCTCTGGGTAAAGGGTACATGAAAGGTCATCATATAGACCCCTCTGTATTGTAGCATGCCTCTTCTTCAAGGGGACCTGGCCTTCCCTTTAAGGGATTCTGGGTTTGGGAACTAGCTCAAGTCTGGAAATTGGCAGGCCAGGATTCTCTATTGCTGTCATCAAATATTGCCTTTATTTCACTTGTAGAGTTTTCTGCTTATGTAAATTGAACTAAAGGGGGCATTGCATGGTCGTTCATGTGCGTTGGACAGGGCTCAGCAACCTACAGCCACTGGCAATTCGTTGACCTTGAGGACTCACCATCTGGCTGCGGCCTGAACTAGGAGCCTGGTTACTGTGCTTGGCATCCTCTGGCACTCCCCAGGTCAAACCAGGCCAGGCTCAGAGCTAGGATTCTGTGACAGTGGTAGGAGTCAACTTGAAATGCAAGGGCTCCTGTTTTACAGTACCCAGGCCTAAGATTTAGAGCATGTCAAAAGGATGCTTCTGAGCACCAGCCAGGGTTATCAAGTGATGTCTGGAGCCATAGAGGCCACATGGGTGGGGACTGTGTCCCCAGACCCACAGACTAAAAATCTGTCTTATGCTGGTAGAGCAGTCACAGTAAAGAAAACCAAATGTCATGTAGTGTCTCAGTGACCCAGAAAAACAGTTCTGAGTGATAAAGCTCCCTCTCTTCCAGGCACCCTTTGCTCACTGCAGGACAGGAAAGTAGTCCCCTGCACAGTAGCATAGTCTCCAGCTGGGACACTTGCTTCCCAGATAAAAGTGAAAGAAAGTGTCTGCTCACACACACACACACACAACACACACACCCCTATCTCCTTGACCTGAGAGATTCCAGCCCTGTCTTGTCATGGCACAAAGATTGGAAGCAGCTAGGGAGCAAATGTCCAGTGGGGTCACCTCATTGTCTGTCTACCTGTCTGATGAGAAATAAAAAACAATTTGACTAATGATCACATTTCATTTATCAGCCATTTAAAAATGAAAATGTTGAAGGCCAGAGAGAAGGCTCATGAAGTTAAAGATCACCTTGTTGCATATGCCCCACACTTTGCTTACTTCGATTACCAGAACCCACCGTGGAAGGAGAAACAATTCCCAAAAGTTGGCCTCTGACAGCCATATGCATGCACACAAACAAAACAAGGCAGGAAAGATGGACAGCTGGTAAGGGGGGATTGGTGCCACCCATGCTTGACCACTCACAGCAGATTCCCTGGACCCTTACACTAGAAGACTAGATAAGGTGTTCAAACTTCCATATACCCACTGTGGCACACACACAGGCACACATATTAATGTAATGAACACACTTTTACAAATAATGGTTTTTTTAAGGATGCATCCTAGGTTATAGCTGTAATCAGGAGGCTGAGGCAGGAGGATCACTTTTGAGGTCATCCCAGGCTGCATAGCAAGATCCCCCAGAAAGTTATTAAATAAATGTCTCGGGGCTGGAGAGATGGCTCAGCGGTTAAGAGCACCATCTGCTCTTCCAGAGGACCCGGGTTCGATTCCCAGCACCCACATGGCAGCTAACAACTGTCTGTAGTTCCAGTTCCAGGCAAACACCAAGGCAAATAAATAAATAAATAAATAAATAAATAAATAAATAAATAATAAATAAATGTCTCAGTCCAACTTGCCTGGTTGGAGCCTTCAAATGTTAAATAATATATTAGTGTCCAGGGTCAGTTAAAATCCATTACTCTAGAAATAGGTAGATCAACCTAAGACAAGCCAATGAGGAATAGCAGAATAAAGCATTTCTGTGACATGGGATCCCTTGTGTACATTTAAGTCTGCAGGCCATTCTTCCCAGCACTGGAGAGATGGAGGGCAGCCAGAAGACTGAAGCAAAAGGATCACAAATTCAAGACTTGTCTGAGCTACAGAAGAAATTCAAAGTCAGTCTGACCAATAGGATGAGACTCTCAAAATAAAAAAACAATAAGAGGGGCCAGGTGGTGGTTGCATATGCCTTTAATCCTAGCACTTGGGAGACAAAGGCAGGCGGATCTCTGTAAATTTGAGGCCAGCCTGGTCTATAGAGTGAGTTCCAGAACAGCTCTGGCTGTTACACAGAGAAACTCTGTCTTGAAAAGACAATAATAATAATAATAATAATAATAATAATAATAATGATAATAATAATAAAAGGAACTGGGGAGATGGGTCAGAGGGTAAAGACACTTGCTAACAAGCCTAATGAGTTCCATCCCTGGGAACCACAAGACAAGGAGAGTCCCTCCCCCGAAAGTCACAATCATCTCTGATCACAGTAAATAGATAAGCAAACAGGTCTGAAAAGCCTAGCTGAAACCCTCTACCACAAATGTGTGTGTGTGTGTGTGTGTGTGTGTTACAGATGGGATAAACCAAGTGGGTCATGGTGGTGCACGACTTTAATCCCAGCACTTGGGAGGCAGAGGCAGGCAGATCTCTCAGGTTGAGGATAGCCTGATCTACATCGGGTTCCAGGACAAGCAAGACAACATAGACCTTGTCTCAAACAAACAGAAGAGTGGGAAACACCACGACACAGTGTACGGAAACTAGTATTCAAACCTTTGTGTAGATTGTATTTTTAATATTTATTTATTATGTATACAGTATACAGAGGAGAGTACCAGATGTCATCACAGATGGTTGTGAGCCACCATGTAGTTGCTAGGAACTGAACTCAGGTCCTCTGGAAGAACAGTCAGTGCTCCCAACCTCTGAGCCATCTCTCCAGCCCCGTAGATTGTATTTTTTGTTCATTGTTTATTCTGAGACAGGGTCTTCATAGCTCTCCCTGTCCTGGAACTCAGATCCACCTGCTTCTGCCTCCTGAATGCTGGGACCATCACACTCAGTTTTTTAAAAGTTACTTTTGGTGAGGTCTACCCTATTACCACTCTTCTCATTGCAGGAATGAAATATTCGAAAAGGCAGCCAGCCTATGGGAGAAAAGAAAAGGCTAATATACGGTGCTGGAGTTACAGAAAGTGGTGAGCCACCACATGGGTCCCAGGATACAAGAGCAGCCAGGGCTCATTACTTAAATAGCGCTTTTAGCCAGTTCTTTTTTTTTTTTTTTTTTAAAACACTTTATTTATTTGCCTTAGTGTTTGCCTGGAACTGGAACTACAGACAGTTGTTAGCTGCCATGTGGGTGCTGGGAATTGAACCCGGGTCCTCTGGAAGAGCAGACGGTGCTCTTAACCGCTGAGCCATCTCTCCAGCCCCCTTAGCCAGTTCTTAAGCACTAAGTGATCTCTTCATTCACACACACAAATGCTCTTGTACACTGTAAAGATTTGTCACTCTAACACTGATTTAATAAAACACTGATTGGCCAGCAGCCAGGCAGAAAGTACAGGTGAGACCAGTCTGGGAGAATTCTGGGAAGAAGAAAGGCAGAGACAGAGTCATCAGCCAGACACAGAGGAAACCAGATGAAAATGTCAGACTGAGAAAAGGTACCAAGCCATGTGGCTAAATATAAATAGAATTAGGGGTTAATTTAAGTGTAAGAGCTAGTTAGTAGTAAGCCTGAGCCACTGGCAGAAGTTTATAATTAATATAATTATTTTTGGTTTTTCAAGACAGGATTTCTCTGTTTAACAGCCCTAGCTGTCCTGGAACTCACTCTGTAGACCAGGCTAGCCTTCAGCTCACAGAGATCCTCCTGCCTCTGTTTCTCCAGTGCTGAGATTGAAGGCTTGTGCCACACCACCTGGTCCCTTTTATTATTGTGTATTTATTTGGTACTGAAGGGCTGCAGGACCAGGTGGGACAGAAACTTCAGCTATAATAGTGGCTCATGTTTTTAGAAGGAAAGCAATCCACCAGGGCAGAGAAGCCTGGTGGGACATCTACAGTCAGGATGCAGGGAGAAAGCGCTACTGTTCAGTATCCTGTCCAGGGCTTCAACCATAGCAACACTTGTGAATTGGTGCTTTGCCTGCATGTATAACTGGGTAAGTATCATACAGGTGTCAGATCTTGGAATTTCAGACAGTTGTTAGCTGCCATGTGGGTGCTGGGAATCGAACCCAGGTCCTCTGGAAGAGCAGACGGTGCTCTTAACCGCTGAGCCATCTCTCCAGCCCCCAGTCAGTGCTCTTAAACTGAGCCATCTCTCCAGCTCCAGCAACACTTTTTTTTTTTAAACTTTATTTATTTATTTGTCTTGGTGTTTGCCTGGAACTGGAACTGCAGACAGTTGTTAGCTGCCATGTGGGTGCTGGGAATCGAACCCAGGTCCTCTGGAAGAGCAGACGGTGCTCTTAACCACTGAGCCATCTCTCCAGCCCCCCGCAACACTTTTTTTTTTAAAAGATGTATTTATTTATTATGTATACAGTATACAGAAAAGGGTGCCAGATATCATCATAGATGGTTGTGAGCCACCATGTGGATGCTGGGAATTGAACTCAGGTCCTCCAGAAGAACAGTCAGGGCTCTTAACCGCTGAGCCATCTCTCAAGCCCCCCAGCAACACTTCTTAAAAGGTTACTTTTTCAAGCAATAATTATTTTCAGAGTATAACCAAAGAGAATAAAGACCTGTGGCCCTAGATTCAATGTGGTTGATTTCCTTCCTTTCTCCCTCACTCCCTCCCTCTCTCCCTTCTTTCCATCCCAGGCTGGCCTCAAACTTGCCACGTAGCCACCAATGATCTGCCTGCCTTCACCTCCCAGGTGCTGGCATTAAAGGCAGGTGCTACCATGCTGAATTTATATTTTTCTTTAGGAAGAGCAGTTAAATGTCTCAAATAAGCTTTTGGCTGGAATTTGTTGTGCTGGATTGAATGTAGGAGGAAAATGTTCCTTCTATGTGTAGAGTTCAAGTAGCAGGTCCCCAGTATAAAAGTATCTATAAAAATACTTCTCTAAATATATCCACTCTAAAAACAGCCAAATGGAGAATTCTGGGCCCCAGGAATATAGCTTTAAAATACAAAGAGATTATTTATTCTCTGACTTCCACACAAGTGCTGTGGCATGTGTACACACACACACACACACACACACACACACACACACACACACACACACACACGAGCATACATACATGCAATCTGTTTTTTATTTAATGGGGTTTGTATGTTTGTATGTATATTTCATGTATTCCTGGGGGCAGCAGAGGTCAGATGGTGTCAAAAACCCCTTTGGCTGGAGTTACAGAAGGTGGTGAGCCACCACATGGGTCCCAGGAACCAAGAGCGGCCAGGGCTCATTACTTAAATAGCGCTTTTAGACAGTTCTTAAGCACTAAGTGATCTCTTCATTCACACACAAAAGAATCTTTAAGGAATATAATTTTCAGCTAGGCAGTGGTGGCACATGGCTTTGATCCCAACACTCAGGAGGCAGATCCCAGTACTATTTTGAAAAAGCCAATTACTTTGCTAAATTATTTCCAATTTGCTTATCTGTCTTTCTGTGTGACCTACCAGGAAATAATCACTTATAGTTTTTCAAAATAGAATTTCTCTGTGTAGCTCCGGCTATCCTGGAACTCACTCACTCTTGTACATCAGGCCAGCCTACCTCTGCCTTCTAAGTACTGGGATTAAAGATGTGTGCCACCACTGGCTGGAAATATTCTTTTTTTTAAAAAAAATTATTTATTTATTATGTATACAGTATACATAAGAGGGCACCAGATGTCATCATAGATGGTTGTGAGCCACCATGTGGTTGCTGGAAATTGAACTCAGGACCTCTGGAAGAACAGTCAGTGCTCTTAACCTCTGAGACATCTCTCCAGCCTATGGAAATAATTCTTTTCCAACACTCTTAGGGTCACAACAATATACTTGCAGAGATGACAAACCTTAACATCTTTAAACAACTGACAAAAAACAAAAACAGAAACAAACCAATTGTAAACCTTGTGAGGAAACACTCCTACCAAAAAAAAAAAAAAAAAATCTGGAGAAAGTTAGAGATGGGTCATTGCTGAAGAGAATGAACGGCTCTTCCAGAGAATCTGAGTTTGGTTCCTGGCAGCCATTTTAGGTGCTCACACCTGCCTGTAACTCCAGCTATAGGGAACTGATGCATTCTGGACTCAACAGGCACCAACACACATGTGACATTCATCCTCACACACACATATATGAATAAAGTGAAAAATCTGTAAACTGGGTATGGTGGTACCTGTCCTTAACCCCAGCACTGGGGAGGCTAGGGCAGGTGGACCTCTGTGAGTTTGAGGCCAGCATGGTTAAGTTTCAGGTCAGATCCTGTTTCAAAAACCTAAAACCTAAGCAATCCCCCAAAAAGCTGAGATTAAAGGTACATGGCACCATGTCGGAAAAATTAAAATGTTTTAAGACCCCAAGTGTGATGAAACAGGTCTAGGAGCTAAGTCAAGAGGACTGCAAACACTTGTATGCATAAATCTTAAAAATCTGAACTTATTATGAGCATTTTGCCTGCTGGTACCTGTAGCGGTGTTGGAATCCCCTGGAATGGGAGCTGTGAGGCATGTGTGGTGCCAGGAACCAAACGCAGGTCCTCTGCAAGAGCATCCGGAGCTAATTGCTGAGCCATCTCTCTAACCCATGAGTTCAAGATACATACATGGTGTCTGGTTGTGGGTTTTACAGGATACAGTGCTCTCCAGTGTTGAACAATCTCTCCAATTCCACATTGCTTGATAGCCAGCCTTCCCACAATAGAATTACAGGCCAGCAACCATGCCTACCTGGTATTTAAATGAGTTCTGGGGAATTCAAACTCCGGTCTTCAGACTTATAGGCAGGCCCTTTAGCTACTTGAGCAAACTCCAAAGCCTCTCGGTGGTTTGTTTGTATTTTTTTAAATGGAGTTGGCAATTTTGTGTAGGTGTAAGGTCCACTTACATGTGATGAAAATATTCTTGGGAGACTTGGAAGGGTAGAACATGACATTGACTTGTGGCTCCAGCTGGGCCACCAGCAATGCACCTATCCATTGAGAAGGGCAGAGCTGGTATCTCCAAAGGCCACCACTGTGTGGGTGGGCACACTCCATGGCACAGGTAGGGATCAGAGGTGGCTCTCCTAACACGCAGGTTCTGGGGATGGAAATCAGGTTGCCATGCTTCTTCTGACAAGCACCTTTCCCACTGAACTATATTGCCAGCTCAAATTTTTTATAATATTTTATTTTATGTGAATTGGTGTTTTGCCTGCATGTAAGAGTGCCAGATCTTAGAATTACAGTTGTTAGCTGCCATGTGGATGCTGGGAATCAAACTTAGGTCCTCAGGAAGAACAGTCAGTGCTCTTAACCGCTGAGCCATCTCTTCAGCCCACCAGCTCAATTTTTAAAGTTTTACTTTTTTTTTGTAGTAAAGTACTAATATTATCAAGCCCATGGCCTCACAGGGTCCCCAATCATAGAGCCCCACCTCACCCAGCCCTGGAGGTACCTCAGCTGGATGGGGTTTTGAGATGGTCCCATGAGGCTCAAGCTGGTTTCAAACTCAACATGAAGCTAAATATGATCTTGAATTCTTTTGAGTCTGTGACTTGTTCTTTATACCCAGACTGGCCTCCAACTAAGAGATATCTGCCTCTGTCTCTGAATGTTGGGACTCATTCAGAGATCTGCACCACCACTGCCCAGCCTGAACTCTTAAAATGTTTTTACTTATGTGTGTGATGTACAGGGCAGTAGCTTTCTTGGAGCTAAAGTTACAGGTGGTTGTGTGGGTATCAGGTTCTCTGCAAGAACTGCCTAACATGGGCCATCTCTCCTGCCCCACCTCTCAGGTGTGTCCAGCCACACTCAGGAGGAGTAGTTCTTTTTTTTTTTTTTTTTTAATTTATTTATTATGTATATGGTATACAGAAGAGGGCACCAGAACTCAGTACAGATGGGTTGTGAGCCACCATGTGGTTGCTGGGAATTGAACTGAGGACCTCAGGAAGAACAATCAGTGTTCTTAACCTGAGCCATCTCTCCAGCCCCCCAGGAGGAGTAATTCTTTTATCCACTTGTGTCTATCTGTCAAGATTAGAGGTCAACTCTGGGCAATACTTCTCAGAAGCCTTGCTTTGTAAGACAGGGTCACTTAACTAGCCTGAAGCCTGCAAAGTAGCTCAGCTGGCCAATGAGCCTCAGCGATTCCTTGTCTGTCCTCCTAGTGCTGGGAAGACAAGACGTGCCACCATGACATGTTCAGCCCTGGCTGTCACAGAACTAGAGATCCACCTGCCTTAGTGTGGGCCTCATGCCCAGCTTTTTTATCTGGTCTCTGGAGATAATGCTTACATTCTAAACAGTAGTCCCAGCCTGGAGCCAGTCCTTAGAAGTGTAGAGTTCAGCATGCCTGTGATAGACACAAACCCACTAAGGCAGCAGAAGCTGGTAACAAGTATGCAGACGTCATTTATTTGGTCCATAAGTACAGTATATTTGTTGTTTGAGTTTACAAAACATCAAATATAAATAACCTGAAACTGTAACAAATACACAAAAATTGGCTTCTTACACGGACATACCAGGCAGTACAAACTGAAAATTTGAGTAAATTAACATTGTTTTACATTAATATACACAGTGCCAGGTAACATTTTAAAAACAAGTTTCAATGCATAGCACTTGACACTTCTGTGAATCTTTCAGGTAAGAGTATGAAAATGGTTAGATCTAGGCTAAAAATAACTCTTCTCTAGCCAAAAATAAAGGCATAATATTTATAACCAGGTCTCAGCGTTCCTACCCCACAGTATTTTCCACTAGGAAATGGTAGCTAAGGCTATTTACAGGGAAGGCAACATGCACGCATTCTCTCAGCTCGTCACTGGTCCACGGCTTCGCTCAGAGGTCTCCACCACTACTCCTACTTCAAAACAGGAGCGCAGGCTCTAACAGTCTCAGCGAATGAATGCTGTCACAGGGGCGGACTGAAGCCACCGCAGCAGCCTGTGCTTCCCTTGTGCAACAAAGGACAAAACCTTCCGTCAGACCAGCTCAAGGGCCGGAAGTCTGCTCAGTCTAATGCTATGACGTCATCAAGATCTTCCGACTGCTCCAAGCGGGACCTCTTGGCACTGGCACCCTCGGCGTCTTCCAGCTTCCGCTTGCGGGCCCTCTCGTCCCCACTCCCATCAGCGCTATTTGCAGGGCCTTCTTCGTCTGAATCTACTATGAGGACATCATCTTGCTCTTGTGCTTATTACGGAAAACAATGCAAAAGAGTCACTGGTGAAGTGTGGGAAATAGCAGTGGCCCACCAAGGCCTCACAAAACAGAAAGCTCACTCTGAATCAAAGCCACCCTCACTGGCCACCCTCGGGGAATGTGTCTCTACTGTGTGGAACAAGCATGTCTACTTTTAGGAGAAGGGTGTTACTGGGGAACCAACCCAGGGCAAATTCTCATTATTTTCCAAGCAAAACAAAAAATTGTGACTAGCACGTAATCCAAATGCATCATCATGCCTCCTGAATCTCCACTGAGAAGGGAAGGGGTACCCTAATAGAAGAAAGAGCAGCAACAGCAACAAGCCACTTACAACCGCCAGGGACTGCTCTGAGCACTGTGCAAACTCATCTAATCATCCCTATAAAGAAGACAACATTATTATCCCACTTCCAGAAAGGAACCGAGGGACAAAGGTGGACTGACTCCCTATGGTCACAAAATGTGGCCAAGTTTCAACTCCAAGGCCCCCACACTTAATCTTTTTTTTTTTTTAATTTTTTTAAGGATTTATTTATTACGTATACAGTATACAGATGAGGGTACCAGATGTCATTATAGATGGTTGTGAGCCACCATGTGGGTGCTGGGAATTGAACTCAGGTCCTCTGGAAGAACAGTTGGTGCTCTTAACCTCTGAGCCATCTCTCCAGCCCCCACACTTGTGATCTTTAGCCCACTCCCAAAGACTGTCTCCCCCATGTTCCAAAATAAAAAACAACCACATCTCCCCTATATCGCCTTCAAAACCTGCCACAGCAGAGGGTCAGCGTTACAATATTTCAGTTGGGGAGGGGAGAGCCGGACAGCCAAGAGGGCCATCCATGTTCCACAGCCTCTAGTTTACCCTTAAATCCTCAGAGCCCAGAGCAGACATTCTAAGGGGTCAAGTCAATGGAAACAGAGTCTAAGAACTGTTACCCTTCTGCTTCCTGCACAAAGAAGAGACAGGAGGCCTGGGAAGGTTAACAGTCCAACCAGAGGGCAGTACAGGGTCAGATGCCGGGATCATTCTCAGTGGGGCGGGGCTCTGTTTAGGAGCTCAGCGCTGCCTTCCTGGAAGCCACACCCACCCTCTAAGCACCCTCTCAAAGAGCTAGATGTGTGATCAAAATACAACAAGCAGTTGGCAACTTAAAACAGGAAGCGATCCCACAGCTTGCTGTGAGTCCAACTGGGGAGTCAGAAAACCATTCCCATTCCTTCTAAAAATATCCCCTAGCCCTAAAGGTCTTCATGGTTCACAAAACCCAAAGCTCCATTATACAATCACTTCCAAACCCACTCAGCATTAGCATTTTATACTCCCTGGCTTAGAGGTGACTCACCTGTGGAGGTGGAAGGCTGGGCGCCGTCGTCACTGCCATTGGTGATACTTTTGACAGCATCCTCAGCTTGCTTGGGCCCCATCTTTTCTGGGGCATCACCAACAACCTCAAATTCAACATCCTTTCCCAGATCTTCACTGTAAGAGAAACGCAGGCTGTGAGACCAGGCCTCGATTGTTCACAGGGTAAAAGAGCAGCTGCTCCCTCACAGTTCAGAGTGCACTGCACCCCACAAGGCTCTGGTTTTCACAATACCCTCGTGAAAATGATCACAGAACAGGGCTTTTCTAATTCAAATGGGAAAAGCTGGTTTGTCTTTGGTTTGCTAATACAGCAAGCAAGAAATTCTGCAGCCCAGCAACTCTGAAATGGCTTTTCCAACTGCTGCACCAAAAGAGCCTTCATTCCATTTGTGATCTGATCTTGGAATTCTAGGGACAGGGTTATGTGGTTTCTGGCTTTCCTCCACCTTTACAGGCAATTCCCCACTTTCATGCATATGTCAAGGGAACAGAGGATGCACATTTTTAAAGGTAGTTCTTGTGTTCTAAATCTGCTCAGAGATTTAAACACAAGGTAAGAAAGACAGGCAGAACCTTCACCCTGACTGTACTACTACTTCAAACATTTAAAGTCCTGTCCTTTCCTGCAGTTTTCTTTGAAATGTAAATATAAGCCTGCCACTGCCACCCAGCTGGTGTCCCAAGAAGGTCAGGGACAGCATACCATTGACATCTAGCTTTGAGTCCATTATGTGACTTTGTAGAATCTATAGTCCTAATGACACACTGTGAACACCCGGCAAGACCACTATAACAACTGGACTCACGGGCATGTTTAAAATACACTTTAATGGGCTGAGAGAGACAGCTCAGCAGTTAAGAGCACTCACTGGCTGCTCTTCCAGAGGACGGGGCCTCTACTCCTAGCACCCAGACGGCAGCTCACAACCACCAGTAGCCTTAGCTTTCAGGGGATCCAATGCTGCGTTCACATGGTACACAGACATACATGCAGACAAAACATCACCACACACACACAAAAAATGTAGCTTTACAAATTCACCTCAAAAGTTTATTACTAATTTATAGCTTAAGATTTAAAAACTTTAACGTATGTAGCGACTGTTTCTCATAGCAAACATGTGAAGGTCAGCAGACCCTGGGGAAAGCAGGTCTCTTCTTTCCCTGAACTCAGTGGGCAAGTCACCGAGCTCCACTTACTTGTGTTTCCCAACACCCCAGCACTAACAGTTCCTACCTATGGAGAATGTTGATCAATAAAGTGTAGTCCTGAAGGAAGTCATCTGCTTGAAGCCGGCTGCCATTTCTAATTCCAAAGTCAGACAACTTCTTGGGGTTATTAGCTAGAGGTGAACAGAATGGAGATGCTCTAATTAGGTTTTCACAGTACAGGAAGATCAGCTGCCTAAAAAGCAAAGTCCATTATGGCAAAGCTGTGTCCCTCCAAAGTCCATTCTCAAATCCTGACCCAAAGTACCAAGAAAGTGACTGCATTTGAAGATTTAGTTTTGTACAAGTGGTAAAAAACAGTTTTTCACATGCCTGTAAGGTGGAGGCAGAGAATTAAAAGGTCAAGGTCATTTTTTGGGGGATAGTCTGTGGTACACAAGACTCTTACTCAAAAATAAACAAACAAATAAATAAAAATGTCCATATAGAAAGAAGTCTGGCCAGGGCTGGAGAGGTGGCTCAGAGGTTAAGCAAAATTGTTCTTCCAGAGGACCTGAGTTCAATTCCCAGCATCTACATGGCAGCTAACAACTGTAATTTTAAGATCTGACACCCTTACACAGTTACACATGCAGGCAAAACACCAATTCACATAAAATAAAAATAAATATTAAAAAAGAAAAAGAAAAAGAAAAAGAAAAGAAAGAAGCCTGACCACTCAGAGATCAAGGATGCACTTCCCTGCAGGAAAGACTGGACAGGACTCAGGGTAAGGCTTCTCAAGGTTAAGTGTGGTCCAGTTAAGGCTGTGATTCTGACTGATAGTCACAGCAAACTACTATGCCATTAGGCACTTAGGAATTCAGTCCTCAACACTCCACTACAAAAGCATTTCAAAAGGAATAAGACCCATAGAAACCTCCCACTCAAAACAAAATGGCTTAAAGCAGACCCCGCCAGATGTCAGCTGGCATATGATCTCTAACTACACATGACCTAGTATCTCAAAGAATTTCTCAACAAGCAAAACTACTACCAAGGTGAATCCTGATGCTTTGAAATATATATGTGTATAAGTATTAGGGTCTTCTTACTCTGCCGACCAGGCTGGCCTCAAACTCAGAGATCCTTCTGCCTGTAAGTCCTGAGTGCTGGGATTAAGGTGTACACCCTCATGCCTGACTGGTCTCAGATTTTCCCTGTAGCCAAGTCTGGCCTTTAACTTCTTCTTTTCTTTTCTTCTTCTTTTTTTTTTAATTAAAGATTTTATTATGTATACAGTATACAGAAGAGGGTACCAGATGTCATCATAGATGGTTGTGAGCCACCATGTGGTTGCTGGGAACTGAACTCAGGACCTCTGGAAGAACAGTCAGTGCGCTTAACCTCTGAGCCACCTCTCCAGCCCCAGCCTTTAACTTCCGATCTTCCTGCTCTGGTCCCCTACCCCCCCAGGACTGGGACAGGTGTGTGCCAGCACACCTTGGTCATGCTTGCTAAGCTGGCACTAACTGACTGTAGTCCTGCTCCTGACAGGAAATCTCAGCAAAGTTAGAACTAGAAAGTAGTTCAGTGGTGGAGGGGGCTGACTTAGCAGATGCAATACCCTGTGTCTGATTCTAACACTGGGGCTTCAATAGAAAGGACTTTCCACTCCCCAGTGAGGCTGCCCTAGGGTCCATAACACACACAGAGCATCTACCGGGAGCCTAGCTCCTCCTCCTTCAGGCGATGTCCACATGAGGAGCAAGGCTAGTACCTTCTGTCTCTCCTTCTTCTGAAGATATCAGGATTGTCCCTTTCCCATCTTCAATTTGGACATCCGGTGCCACCATAGCAAACTTCTCTTTCACTATCTAAAAGGGGAAAAATTAAATATTAACTAATGTAGGCCATTAAACACCAGAAGAAACCCTATATCGCTTTTCTATACAGGGTTACTCTTTCACTGGAAAGGGTTGAAGTTAGTCTTTGTTTTGTTTTTTGTTTTTTTTTTTTTTGAGACAGGGTTCCTCTGTGTAGTCCTAGCTATCCTGAAACTAGCTCTGTAGACCAGGCTGGCCTCAAACTCAAGAGATATATCTGCCTGCCTCTGCCTCCAGAGTGCTGGGATAAAGTCACCACCACCTGGCCTCAAGTTATTTTTCAAGTGCCACAGTACACAGGGACAGAACATACAAAAGCTGTGGAATTGGGCTCCTCCTTCCACCTGGGTCGTCAGGTCTGTGCCACCCCAAGTGTCTCTCCGGTCAGTTATACTACCCCCTCTGCCTCTGACGGCAATACACCAAAGAACTACCCACGTCCGTCCCACACATGCTCACAGATGCAGTCTGAGATCTCTTCTCTTCCTCTCTGCACATTAGACTCAGTCTCCATGTCAACCATGCCATGGAAAGTGCTAGACACAGAATGCCTAATGGGACCCTCAGATGACCTTTCCCATTCTGAAGAGTGTCTCCCTTAACCTCCAAGATGTAATCTAAGTGACAAAACTTAAATCCTGCCTACTAAAACAGAAGCTCTCTCCAAGTGTGAGCTCCACACTCAGGAGATGCCGCCTTCCAACTATGTCACAGGAGAGAGCTCCTCACACACATTCCTCAAGCTGAAGTTACCGCTGGTCTGTTCTGAGAGAACAGCACTCTCGGCTTCAAGTATTTATTATGCATGTGATTTGTTCATCAACAAAACCAGGACTGCTTTGTGTCTGTCAAAAATACCAATTTCCCACTGTCTGCTGTTGCTTATCACAACTCCGCTCAGCTAGGTAGAATCCACACTCCTGACAGCCACACCTTTCCAGGAGGAGAGACACATCCAGGAAGCCACTCCTCCCGCAGCCAGGGCTTTCCAGGGCTTTGCAGACCGTGACGTCAAGGGTGTCAGTGACACTCCAGTCCCCACTCATTCCTAGGGTAACACAGCCAGCCCTTGCACTTGCCTTATCCTGTAAGGTAAGGACAGTCACTTTGTGGACGTTCAGCCGCACGGTCACCTCTGGCTTGCTGGCACAAACGTAACAGTTGCTGTTGGGAGGATCCAGTGCACAGGGCACCAAGAGCTTCTTTCTTGGGTTTGGCTGCTTATTCAAAAAAATCTTCAGAGAAAAAACACAAACAGAAATGAGAAACACTGAGTTACCATTTTATATAGAGGAATCTAGAAAGCACGCGCGCAGATTTCTCTGTGCAGCCCTGGCTCAGTGTCCTGGTCACTCTGTAGACCAGGCTGGCCTCAAGCTCAGAGTTCCACCTGTCTCTGTCTCTCAGATGCTGGAATTAAAGTAATTTTTTATTTCTTTTATTATTGTATGTATATGGGCATTTTGCCTACACTCAATACCCACAGAAGAGGACCTCAGGGGGCTG